>JAUCBJ010005593.1:0-31366 GCA_032718475.1 Nemertoderma westbladi
GAGCAGATAGGAGTAGCGCCCACCTCTACCTTCGGGTAGCAGGTAGGATAGGGGTAGCGCCCACCCCTACCTTCGCGTAGCAGATAGGAGTAGCGCCCACCCCTACCTTCGGGTAGCAGATAGGAGTACCGCCCACCCCTACCTTCGGGTAGCAGATAGGAGTAGCGCCCACCCCAACCTTAGGGTAGCAGATAGGAGTAGCGCCCACCCCTACCTTCGGGTAGCAGATAGGAGTAGCGCCCACCCTTACCTTCGGGTAGCAGATAGGAGTAGCGCCCACCCCTACCTTCGGGTAGCAGATAGGAGTAGCGCCCACCCCAGGCAATACCCTGTCATTATTGAGGAGCTTTTCAAAGTGGGCCTTCCAACCATTGAGGCTATCGGATGGTGATTCATCCTTAACCTTGGTGGTTGGTTGGCTTTTTCGACCAGCAAGCAAGTTGATCGATCTCCATGCCTGGGATGATTGCCTGCTGTTGTCAGCATCATTGATGGCATCAACCTGTTGGTTTATTAGCTCCTGTAGATTAACAGAGTACTGCCTGTTCAGGGACCTAGATGCAGCCTTAACTGCATTCTTGGCCGCTGTAGTCTGTTTGAGTCGGGACTCTTTCTGCGCCTTGTAGAGGTCATTTCGGCACTTCTGAATTTTGTTGGTCAGTCCAGGGGGCCCGTTTCCTGTTTCGAGGGTATACAGGAACTGTTTCTGCAGCTGCTAACTTAACTGCCTCTGTGAAGGCAGTATAGAAGTGAAGAATAGAAGTGAAGACAGTAATCTGCCGCCTCAGAGGCAAGAGCCTCATACCTGTTGCTCAGATGTAGTGTGAAGCTGGATCTCACACTTGGCTGTTGCAACAGAGAGGACCAGTCATGCCGCGGCAAGGCTGATTTCGTTGTTCTGCTAGCACTCAGACTAAGTCTTACCTTGGCCACAATAAGGCGGTGATCACTGGAGAAGGGTCGTAGTGTAAATGCATTACAGTCTTGTATAGAGCTCCAGTATTTCCTACGAAACAGTATATGGTCTATCTTGGACTTGTCACCACTGGGTCCACTATGAGTCCATATCTTTCCAGTTCGCTTCTTGAACTGGGTTCCAGCCGAAAACAATCCATTTCCAGAGATACAATTCTGAAGATGGACGGAATTTCGGTTAACACTATTGCTATAGACCCAGGGCGATGTATGTGATTGATGCAGACTTGCATTAAAGTCTCCCAGGAATGTTAAGAATGCATGCTGATCCACTCCATCAGTAGCTGCTTGTAGATTCTGGTAGAAATTTTCCACCTCCTCTACAGGGGCAACACTAGTTGGAGAGTAGCACACAATCAGAACCACCTTAGGAAACTTCTTAGCCAGTCTTCCAGAACATGAGAAGTGGCAACGGATGATGCGGTTAGAGATTTGTTCTATTTTGTCCAATGCTGCATGTGCAGTTGGATTCATCAATAGACCAATTCCACCATTGCCACTATCATCTGCTGAAGCGAGGGCGAGTCGCCAACCACCCCCCATGTCCTTAATCAGAACCTCATCAGTCTGTCCAGTCTGCATTCGGTGCTCTTGAACACCCACTGCACTAAGAGAAAGCTTATCTGCCAAGGCAGTCAGCTCACCTTGTCGCATTGGGGACCCGAGTGTTAGGGTGTTGACTGAGGCTAGTCTAGTGACTTGCCTCAGATTCACCAATGGCTTTGTTGGTCGGGGTGGAACATGAGAGTAGCCTCCAACTCCAGAATCCCTCTCCCCCTCACAATCTGGCCTCCCTGGTGACCCAGGGTTTGGGCCAGAAAGGTCATCAGGAAAGGGACTCAAAGAATTGTTTGCCGCTCTCTCTCCAGTAGGGGGTGAGACAGGCAGCCGGTCAGGAGATAACTGACGCCTGTAAGGCCGATTGTGTCCAGTCATTCCACTGGCCTCTAGTGGCTGGACCTCCGCATTACTAATGTAATCCATAGTGGGGGTTGGGGGGTGCTTTTTTGCCGAGTCAGCTCTCGGGGCAAAGGAGATATCCTTATAGATAGAAGTCCTTAATCCAGGACCAAGGGCGTCCTTATCCCAGAACAAAGGGGGTCCTAGTTACAGGACCAGATTTGCCCTAGTAAGAGGGTCTATGCAGCTACAGGTGGCACCTCCTTTATGCTGCATGCTGCACCCCTACCTTCGGGTAGCAGATAGGAGTAACGCCTACCCATACCTTCTGGTAGCAGATAGGAGTAGCGCCCACCCCTACCTTCGGGTAACTAATAGTAGTAGCGCCCACCCCTACCTTCAGGTAGCAGATAGGAGTAGCGCCCACCCCTACCTTTGGGTAGCAGATAGGAGTAGCGCCCACCCGTACCTTCGGGTAGCAGATAGGAGTAGCGCACAGCCCTACCTTCGGGTTGTAGATAGGAGTAGCGCCCACCCCAACCTTCGGGTAGCAGATAGGAGTAGCGCCCACCCCTACCTTCGGGTAGCAGATAGGAGTAGCGCCCACCCCTACCGTCGGGTAGCAGATAGGAGTAGCGCACACCCACACCTTCGGGTAGCAGAGAGGAGTAGCGCCCACCCCTACCTTCGGGTAGCAGATAGGAGTAGCCTCCACCCCTACCTTCGGGTAGCAGATAGGAGTAGCGCCCACCCCTACCGTCGGGTAGCAGATAAGAGTAGCGCCCACCACTACCTTCGGGTAGCAGATAGGAGTAGCGCCCACCCATACCTTCGGGTAGCAGATAGGAGTAGCGCCCACCCCTACCGTCGGGTAGCAGATATGAGTAGCGCCCACCTATACCTTCGGGTAGCAGATAGGAGTAGCGCACAGCCCTACCTTCGGGTTTCAGATAAGAGTAGCGCCCACCCTAACCTTCGGGTAGCAGATAGGAGTAGCGCCCACCCCTACCTTAGGGTATCAGATAAGAGTAGCGCCCACCACTACCTTCGGGTAGCAGATAGGAGTAGCGCACACCCACACCTTCGGGTAGCAGAGAGGAGTAGCGCCCACCCCTACCTTCGGGTAGCAGATAGGAGTAGCGCCCACCCCTACCTTCGGGTAGCAGATAGGAGTAGCGCCCACATCTACCTTCGAGTAGCAGATAGGAGTAGCGCCCACCCCTACCTTAGGGTAGCAGATAGGAGTAGCGCCCACCCCTACCTTCGGGTAGCAGATAGGAGTAGCGCCCACCCCTACCGTCGGGTAGCAGATAGGAGTAGCGCACACCCACACCTTCGGGTAGCAGAGAGGAGTAGCGCCCACCCCTACCTTCGGGTAGCAGATAGGAGTAGCCTCCACCCCTACCTTCGGGTAGCAGATAGGAGTAGCGCCCACCCCTACCGTCGGGTAGCAGATATGAGTAGCGCCCACCTATACCTTCGGGTAGCAGATAGGAGTAGCGCACAGCCCTACCTTCGGGTTTCAGATAAGAGTAGCGCCCACCCTAACCTTCGGGTAGCAGATAGGAGTAGCGCCCACCCCTACCTTCGGGTATAGCTAATAGTAGTAGCGCCCACCCCAACCTTCGGGTAGCAGATAGGAGTAGCGCCCACATCTACCTTCGAGTAGCAGATAGGAGTAGCGCCCACCCCTACCTTCGGGTAGCAGATAGGAGTAGCGCCACCCCTACCTTCGGGTAGCAGCTATCGAAAGAGGTCTTCGGGTCGCCTCCGGCCTCGGCCGACTGTTTGCTTTTTTTACCAGCTGATAAGAGTAAGGTAATAACGAGTAAGGTAATATTACCTAATTATTATTATTAATAAATTGATTATTATTAATAAAATACTACCAGAATGACGATTATTATTTAATTATATTCAAAATGGTGATTACCATTACCTACCGTGTTGGCAGTTGGGACAGTACCAAAAGCCGGTGTGGCTTCATTGACTGGTTGCACTTCGATATAAAGATTGGTAACAGCTGAATTAGTTCCATCACTAGCTTTTACTTCTAGCTCGTATACAGTTGGTTGGGTGGTGGCATCGACATCGAAGTTAGCTCCGGCTTTAGTCCACATTTTAGCGTCCGTACCAACCGAAAAACTTAAATATATGGAATAATAGTGAAATTATAATAATAAAATAATAAATAGAATAAAAATAAATAATACAGTAATTATACATTAGTTAAAAACTATAAGTAATGAATATTTGAATAGTGTTTTAATATTTTTATTCTTATAGTGAGTGAGAATACTACAATGTTCTAATTCAGTACATGACTGGTCTGAAAGCGTATTTCCAATACTTTAACTTTATACCGAACACCTCGCCTTATAGTCTCATCGGACTGATATACTTTGATGGGACGTTTCGATAATGTTGAAACACACGCGCACACACACCCCCAGGGAGAGAGAGGGGGAGAGAGAGACAGAGAGAGGAGATTTATTGATTTTATTCATTTGATCTATTTACTGAAATGTGGTAACATGACAGTCACTCTGTAGGTAAATAAGGATGGAAAAAAAGATGAAACGTTTACGACGGCGGTGGGGGAGGGGACAATAGCTCTCAACACATATCGATACAAACTACCAACTGTTGCAGATTGGAGCGTCTAAACATACCGGTACCGGCGATTATGTGGCAGAGGTGTTGGCTTATCGGGAGACGACGGCATATCACACAGAAAACTTACCGATTTCGATCGCGATTTGACTACGATGGGTCGCGAACAAGAAGATTATCGAGTTTAATAAGATAATCGAGGATCTTCATTAACGCTTTATGGTTTATTTATTCGGGGAGAATCATTCTCCATTCCACAATTGGTCTTGAGAAGAGCGGTTTATGGGACCGGAGGGAATGAATATGTTGAATGAACACCAGGTGCGGGCTGGGCGACGCCCGAGCACACACACACACACACACACCCCCCCACACACCCACACACACACACACACACACCCCCACACACCCCCACACACACATATCATGACACCAACACACATATCATGACACCAACACATACAGGATGGGTCGTTACTGCTGCACAGGCGAGCAACGTCAACGACACTGATCAGAGAGATATCCATGGATTCCCGGCAAATAATCATTCATTATACGAGGAGGATAAAAATTGAGTTCGAATAAAGTTAGGGATTCCAAAAAATTATAATCTTGATAAGATTACAGTTCTCGACTCCATTAAAACGACTCGCAATGTAATCTTATAGAATGGTAGATTATAAGTATTAAAGTAATTAGCTATTATGTACACCAAGTAGAAGTAAGTGCTGGATTCACAAATGATTGTGAAAATTATTATTGGTTATAGTGTACAGAATATTAATAATAATAATTGTAAATTACTTTAGGTTTAACATTAATTGACAACAATTTTTTAATTTTAATATATTTATTGAATCCACTTAATCTTCTTGATAAATATTTTCACTATGTTATAACATTAACGTTAATTGGCCAGAACTTACGATAGTAAATTCCACCACAAAAATGTGTTTATAACCCGATACGAAACAATATTCATACTTAACTTTTTTAAACAATAATTCAAAGTGTGGAACTGGGGCAATACTTATTATACTAATATCTTCTATCTTATAAATTATACTCCTTTTCACAATAAATACTCCTACGAGTTACGATAGATGTACAATTTTTGTACAAA
Source organism: Nemertoderma westbladi (assembly GCA_032718475.1). Classification (NCBI taxonomy): domain Eukaryota; kingdom Metazoa; phylum Xenacoelomorpha; order Nemertodermatida; family Nemertodermatidae; genus Nemertoderma; species Nemertoderma westbladi. The sequence goes on from JAUCBJ010005593.1 coordinate 5,612, forward strand.
CTTGCATGCATCCAGGATAAGTAATATAAAACTTACTGTCCAGTATTAGGGGTGAGCGTATAAGTAATTTTATCACTTGTATCGTAGTCGGTAAACTTTAGGTTAACAACAAATTCACCCGTCCCAATATTCTCCAATACCGACGCGTAGTACCGTGTTTGTTGGAAACCGGGGATATTGTCGTTTACATCGTCAATTGTTATCTGCACGTGAGTGTTAATTTTTTACAATATTATGCAGGGGCAGGTCAATTTATTGGGCAGACAGACAGACAGACATATATTCATAGTATACTGTGTTATACCAGGACAAAGTCTAGGACAAAGTATAATAACCCAATAGTTAATGGTTTCAAATAATAAATATGAATATTAAATATTATCCTATCCTAGAACTGTTTTACCTTGTATGGTGTCCGTACATGTACGTATATACACATAATTATTAATGGTAATTTTTGCTATAATATATATTTTCACCTCCAAAATAAAATTAAGAGTTGTCAAGTTTTAGTTTTCTGCTACATTCTTGTTTTCGGTGTAAGGCTTACAATTTAAAAAAAAATACCACTTAAGGGCTATGAAATGGCTATTAATACCACAATATAACAAACCTCGCCAGTAGCAGAACCAGCTTTTACTGTTCCCTCTGGATTGTTGCAGTAAACTGTGATTTTATAAGTATTAATTTGTTCTCGATCCAAAGGGGCAGCTACAGTGACCACTCCAGTGTTGTAGTTGATTTGGAAATGATCCGAACCTATTAAATAATTAATTAAATTACATATTATACTACTTTAACAGTCACTAATAAAATAATTAAAAGTTATTTTAGTTTGGATGACATGGCATATAATATTTGCACACAATTTTACCTTTTGTATGTATATTGTATCTTATATGCTTTTTTATAGAAAGAGATTTATTTATTTTTACTTACCACTTGCTGGGACGGAAGACATTGTGTAGAAAACTTCTTTATGGGGTGTATATAGGTCGGTGTCGGTACAACTTGGAGTCCAACCCACATCGGTTCCTATCGCCGCATCTTCAGCCACTTTAATATTGGCCAAAGCGGATGCAACAGGGGAGTCTTCATTCACAGGTTGAACCTGAATTGATTATATTGTTGGTACTGATACAAGCGGTAGACTCACTTCTCTGCATGATCATACAGTCTTGATTGATTACCGGTATGCACAACAATGTGTATCGGTGTATCAGGCAGCTATTACTACCTCGAAATTGTACTACAGTAGAACCTGGTGTCTCGACACACAGTACTACCGTAGCACCTGGTACCTCGGCATCAGGTACTACCATACAGTAGTATTGACCGCCTAGTCATCAGATACTAAGTAGCGGTAACAGTCTAACTGTACTTCCTAATTATTTCACTTTATCCCCAAAAAAAATTTAACTGTAAACTATGTTATTGACTCTCGTTTATTGTTTTGGTCAGAGTAACGTGCCACTGTAACCTGCTCCATTCCCTAAATTGATAATTTAGCATTGTAAATTCTACCTATTCGGACCTTCACCCCATTTAGATCTTCGTTTACTACGGCAGTATCTGGTGCCTAGGCACTTAGTTGTACCGTATTACCTGATTACGAGAAGTACCTGTCACTGACAATAGGTAGTACAGTTTCCTAAGTGCAGCAATATCAGTTAACAATATAAAATAACAACAAAATAATAATTATTAAGTATTTTATTTAATTAATGATAATCATATAATAAATTCAAGGAAAGTATTATATAATATCACTGGTAATCCATTACTTTAATACCAACTTACAATTAGATAAGGAAAGTATTATATAATATCAATACTTATTGCACGGATATCAAGTTATTTTCCCGTATATTTTACCCGAGGGCAGGAATAACCCGAGGGCGTAGCCCGAGGGTTTCCTGCCCGAGGGTAAAATATTAGGGAAAATAACTTGATAACCGGGCAATAAATGTGTTATTCCACATTATTAACATTTCTAAAAGGGTTTTGTTTGGGGGCAAGTGAAGTAAATGGGGCTTGGTATTTTGGGGGGATTAAATATATATCAATATATATTAAATCATTAAAATGTATTTGTGCGTTCAGAATGATTAAATAATGCATAACTAAATACTGTATAAGTACAGTAGATATCGGAAAATTAAAATTTTTTATTTAATTTAATTTAATATTTAATAATATTTAAAATTTTCCCTCATCCACCGATATTTTCGATAAATGTATCATTTAATTTTGGTGAAAAAAAGTATGTTTTAATAAACTATAGGCGCGCCAGATCCATATTTACTGTAGAACACATCATGCAGAGCAGGTACAGGTGCTACAGTGGTAGCCTAACTTTGGACCATCAAGGAAATTCAATATCAACCAATATCAAGGAAATTCATTGCGTAGTGGTTTAACAGTTTAATTATATCGGAGCCTTGAACTCGGGTCTCTGACTCCAGATGTTTGTGGGTTCGAGTCCAGGAAGGTGGCCAGGGAAATTTTCATTCCGGATTCGCATAAATCTCCGTTAGGCCTATATATAAATAAAATACTGATTCCGTGTTACATTACCGTAATCATTAGCATACTGTAGTTACAAAACAACAGTTTTAATTAAAGCCAGCTTTATTATTATTCAAATAAAATAAAATTAGAATTCATTTCATTAAGACTGTGTCCAACTTACATATTAAACATAAAGATAGAAAAGAGCACGAAATATGTACTGTAGGGCCTACCTACTGTAGCCTGCTGTACAGGCTTGTATCGCTACCAGTCCACATCTTCAGAGCTTCGCAGCTTTATCCTCCAGGCAGTCGGACAGCAATTAAGTGATGAACAAATCGTACAGTACCACACACAGGTACCACCAGTATTAAGCCTCCTACCATGCCAAGCAGCTTGGTCTGGTAGTCAGCCCACTGCCTGGCTACAGGCAGCGTACCGTACCGGTCTGGTACTTTCAATTTCAGATAATGCATAATGATACAAAAATGTGTTGTGGTACCGGTAGGTATGTTCTGACAATATGATTTGCTAATAGAGCTAGGCCTAGGATAATAGACAGTTGCATAGCAACGCGGGAATATCACTGATATTTTCCCGTGGGCAAAAAGTGATATTTTTTAGGTAGCCCACTATTAGAAGTTATATTTAACCCGCTCACAAATGGGGAATAACACTGGTAATCCATTACTTTAATACCAACGTTACAATTAGATATGGAAAGTATTATATAATATCACTGGTAATCCATTACTTTAATACCAACTTACAATTAGATTAACTGTAAAGGTTGTTGTTGCAACTGAAGCATCTTTGGCTTCTATCTTCAGATTATAATAGAAATTCTTGGCACTAATGGCCTCGTAGTCTATAGCAACATCCAATTTGAGTTCATTACCGTTGATCTTAAAACTAGGAGGCGTGTCGTCTCCTCCGACTACTTGGTATGTTATAGTGTCGTCATCAGCATCGGTACATATACTGTTGAGATCCAGTAAGGTTGTGTCTAACAAACGCAAGGGAGATAACATTAATAAAATGTAAAATAAAGAAATTATCGGGGTCATAGATCTCAGAATATTGACACTTCTTCTGCCGGCATGCTGGATTACAGCTCACTATGGATATTAGGAATGCTGTGCCGGCTTGTAGGACATGCGCCGCCACAACTCCCTACCGTCATCCGAGATCCGAGATTATCCGGATATTATATCTCAATTCAATTGGTAATAAATAAATTGATATCTTTGTTGTTTCCGAATTCTCAGTAATTAAATCAGATACCTTTCGTCAAATCCGTCTCTTTTATTCCGCCAGCTGAGAGAACCACAAACTCCGGGTTGCAGACAGGGTCCACAGTGTCACCTTGTTGCCAGGTAACCTTAAGTATAGCGTCGTTGTATAAACCCGCTTCATCTTTAACTGTCATCGTATAAGAAACTACTTGACCGAGAGGGGCCGCGGCATCGACGTCCTTGTGTAAGCGTAGCACACCAGCAACGGGGTCTATCGTAAACCAATCATCGGCTAAATCATATAAAGGCAGTTCTTAGATATTCTGAAACTAGAAACTGTAAAACCAAATGACAGGCCACTTGGAACAAATATTAAAACAATAGAAATTAATTAATTATGAATAGATGTTACATTTATGTTAGTTTTCTCATCGATAAAAAAAAGTAAGCGGAAAGCACCGCTTTTTTTTCACTCATTTTCTTTAACAAAACTCAGTTACTCTGTCCTCGTGTGTTGAGTTTTCCACTCGTTGGCATTTAAAAATAAAGAAAAATTAAAACCTGCCAACTCGTATAAAAACTCAATCACTCAGACAGAATAGTTGAATTTCGCTAAATTGAAAATGAGTGAAAAAAAAGCTGTTGTAAAATAAATGTTTTTTTACTCTGACGAAATGCTACATAATTACCAAACATTATCAAACAATCAAATATTAATTATTATTATACGTTTATTTAACACATTGAATAATATAAAATTGGTTGCGTTGCTGGTTGCGTTGCAGACTGTCGCTCAGCCTGGTGAGATCTGCAGGAATGTGCCTCAGGGGATATCGATCTCCATGGCGTCAACCTCTTGTCTTTACTGATGACCCACGGCTTGTGGCTTGTTCCTTAAATGCCCCCCCACCCCTACTTTTGAAATTCAATATATATTGAATAATATGCGTCCTTCTGGCATGGATTTCCTACTAAAGAAAAGCTGGTCACCGGTATAACTTATATAACGTATATATGTCATAAATTATAATTTATGCATTTAGATTATTAAACAAAATAAACAAAATATTAAACAAAATAATAATATAAAATTATTTAATTTTAAATGTACAAATAATTTTGTGTATGGTACAAGTAAGACACACAAAATGCTAATGTTCTATCAAACTCTGAGCTGACCTGCACTTCCTAATGAGAATCGACTTAGATCGATTACCGGAGAGGCATCTTTATCCGTTTTAGCCAGAGCGGCCGCAACAGTTACCTGAGGGAAATTAATAACTTACAAAGTTTATCGTGGAATTTCGAAAGGATAACATTTATTACCTATGCAAGACGGTTGGGGTTGGCGTTAACTCCTATCTGCTACCCGACGGTTGGGTTTGGCTTACCTCCTATCTGCTAACAGCGAAAATTCCTGATAGGAATTCTAGCTAAACCAGATTTACATGAACCTCTAATTATGGTGATTGATATGTGCAGGCAGTCCGGGACTAGAATGGCCAAGACGATAGACAAGATCGTTGCAGACGACCGGAATCCTTTGCAAGCCGGGCGTACGACTATAAAAACCACAATCGCAAGCGCAACTTCCACGCGAATGTCAATATATCGTGAGGTGAACCCGAACCTAGACAAACCGTCAGTCTACAGCTCAGGGTCCATTGTAGATGAGAAATTGAGAATCAGCTGGTCCCGCTTTCGCTTGACGTCTACAAACCTGGCCGTAGAGCGTGGACGATGGAGCCGTACCGACCGAAACTCGCGAATTTGTGCTTGCGGGGATACCCAGACCGAGCTACACATTCTGAAAGATTGTCCTCTTCTAAAGAACGATCGGGATTCCCTTCACCCATTCCGCATAACGTCTCTCAATGACTTGCAAAACCCTCACACAATAGGCTTAGTACACCGCGCACTATGTGTGCTCGAAGGCCATATTGGCTAATAAGCCAATAAGGTTCTCATATTTATTTATTTAGTTGTATCCATGTACATTTAGTTATTTAATTATTTATTCTAATCAATGTATCGTACTGTAATGTCTGTTTAACGTTAATTATTGAACCATTCGGTAGTGAATTGCAAATTGTTCAGTGGCTCGCCGAACTTCGTGGCCCGCCCAACATTGCTTTGCTCATTGTTTTTGAAACGATTAATATTACTGTAACGCTCTGTTTGTATATATTTCATACCTATCTGTAAATTTCGCGTATATAGTGTAGTACATGTAGACAATCTATTTAAAATCTTGATATCCATTTGAAATTGTATATATTTATATTTATATCTATATATGTCAGAAAGTTATTTATTCTAATTTGGCTGTACTATTAGTATTCTAATACTACAATGTATTGTATGTATGTTAATTTAAGATAGATCAATGCGGTGGACAGTGTATATATTAACCAGACAATGTAACGGTACCTTCATATATTTTGTGTTCTTGCGGTGCGTCTTTATATGTTGTTACATATACAATGTCAATAAATATCTAATCTAATCTACCCGACGGTTGGGGTTGGCGTTACCTCCTATCTGCTACCCGACGGTTGGGGTTGGCGTTACCTCCTATCTGCTACCCGACGGTTGGGGTTGGCGTTACCTCCTATTTGCTACCCGACGGTTGGGGTTGGCGTTACCTCCTATCTGCTACCCGAGGGTAGGTGTTGGCGTTACCTCCTATCTGCTACCCGACGGTTGGGGTTTGCGTTACCTCCTATCTGCTACCCGACGGTTGGGTTTGGCTTACCTCCTATCTGCTACCCAACGGTTGGGGTTGGCGTTACCTCCTATCTGCTACTCGACGGTTGGGTTTGGCTTACCTCCTATCTGCTACCCAACGGTTGGGGTTGGCGTTACCTCCTATCTGCTACTCGACGGTTGGGGTTGGCGTTACCTCCCATCTGCTACCCGACGGTTGGCGTTGGCGTTACCTCCTATCTGCTACCCGACGGTTGGGGTTGGCGTTACCTCCTATCTGCTACCCGACGGTTGGGGTTTGCGTTACCTCCTATCTGCTACCCGACGGTTGGGGTTGGCGTTACCTCCTATCTGCTACCCGACGGTTGGGGTTTGCGTTACCTCCCATCTGCTACCCGACGGTTGGCGTTGGCGTTACCTCCTATCTGCTACCCGACGGTTGGGGTTGGCGTTACCTCCTATCTGCTACCCGACGGTTGGGGTTTGCGTTACCTCCCATCTGCTACCCGACGGTTGGCGTTGGCGTTACCTCCTATCTGCTACCCGACGGTTGGGGTTGGCGTTACCTCCTATCTGCTACCCGACGGTTGGGGTTTGCGTTACCTCCCATCTGCTACCCGACGGTTGGCGTTGGCGTTACCTCCTATCTGCTACCCGACGGTTGGGGTTGGCGTTACCTCCTATCTGCTACCCGACGGTTGGGGTTGGCGTTACCTCCTATCTGCTACCCGACGGTTGGGGTTTGCGTTACCTCCTATCTGCTACCCGACGGTTGGGGTTGGCGTTACCTCCTATCTGCTACCCGACGGTTGGGGTTTGCGTTACCTCCCATCTGTTACCCGACGGTTGGCGTTGGCGTTACCTCCTATCTGCTACCCGACGGTTGGGGTTGGCGTTACCTCCTATCTGCTACCCGACGGTTGTGGTTGGCGTTACCTCCTATCTGCTACCCGACGGTTGGCGTTGGCGTTACCTCCTATCTGCTACCCGACGGTTGGGGTTGGCGTTACCTCCTATCTGCTACCCGACGGTTGGGGTTTGCGTTACCTCCCATCTGCTACCCGACGGTTGGCGTTGGCGTTACCTCCTATCTGCTACCCGACGGTTGGGTTTGGCGTTACCTCCTATCTGCTACCCGACGGTTGGGGTTTGCGTTACCTCCTATCTGCTACCCGACGGTTGGGGTTGGCGTTACCTCCTATCTGCTACCCGACGGTTGGGGTTGGCGTTACCTCCTATCTGCTACCCGACGGTTGGGGTTGGCGTTACCTTCTATCTGCTACCCGACGGTAGGGGTTGGCGTTACCTCCTTTCTGCTACCCGAGGGTTGGGGTTGGTGTTACCTCCTATCTGCTACCCGACGGTTGGGGTTGGCGTTACCTCCTATCTGCTACCCGACGGTTGTGGTTGGCGTTACCTCCTATCTGCTACCCGACGGTTGGGGTTGGCGTTACCTCCTATCTGCTACCCAACGGTTGGGTTTGGTGTTACCTCCTATCTGCTACCCGACGGTTGGGGTTGGCGTTACCTCCTATCTTCTACCCGACGGTTGGGGTTGGCGTTACCTCCTATCTGCTATCTCTGTGTAAACCTACCGAGTCTCCAGAGAGAGAACCAATTCCCACTGTGGCTGTGTAAACCTACCGAGTCTCCAGAGAGAGAACCACTTCCCACGTCGGCTGTGTAAACCTACCGAGTCTCCAGAGAGAGAACCACTTCCCACTGTGACTGTGTAAACCTACCGAGTCTCCAGAGAAAGAACCACTTCCAACGTCGGCTGTGTAAACCTACCTAGTCTCCAGAGAGAGAACCACTTCCCACTGTGGCTGTGTAAACCTACCGAGTCTCCAGAGAGAGAACCACTTCCCACTGTGGCTGTGTAAACCTACCGAGTCTCCAGAGAGAGAACCACTTCCCACTGTGGCTGTGTAAACCTACCGAGTCTCTAGAGAGAGAACCACTTCCCACGTCGGCTGTGTAAACCTACCGAGTCTCTAGAGAGAGAACCACTTCCCACGTCGGCTGTGTAAACCTACCGAGTCTCCAGAGAGAGGACCACTTCCCACTGTGGCTGTGTAAACCTACCGAGTCTCCAGAGAGAGAACCACTTCCCACGTCGGCTGTGTAAACCTACCGAGTCTCCAGAGAGAGAACCACTTCCCACTGTGACTGTGTAAACCTACCGAGTCTCCAGAGAGAGAACCACTTCCCACGTCGGCTGTGTAAACCTACCGAGTCTCCAGAGAGAGAACCACTTCCCACTGTGACTGTGTAAACCTACCGAGTCTCCAGAGAGAGAACCACTTCCCACGTCGGCTGTGTAAACCTACCGAGTCTCCAGAGAGAGAACCACTTCCCACTGTGGCTGTGTAAACCTACCGAGTCTCCAGAGAGAGAACCACTTCCCACTGTGACTGTGTAAACCTACCGAGTCTCCATAGAGAGAACCACTCCCCACTGTGGCTGTGTAAACCTACCGAGTCTCCAGATAGAGAACCACTTCCCACTGTGACTGTGTAAACCTACCGAGTCTCCAGAGAGAGAACCACTTCCCACGTCGGCTGTGTAAACCTACCGAGTCTCCAGATAGAGAACCACTTCCCACTGTGACTGTGTAAACCTACCGAGTCTCCAGAGAGAGAACCACTTCCCACGTCGGCTGTGTAAACCTACCGAGTCTCCAGAGAGAGAACCACTTCCCACTGTGGCTGTGTAAACCTACCGAGTCTCCAGAGAGAGAACCACTTCCCACTGTGGCTGTGTAAACCTACCGAGTCTCCAGAGAGAGAACCACTTCCCACTGTGGCTGTGGAAACCTACCGAGTCTCCAGAGAGAGAACCACTTCCCACTGTGGCTGTGTAAACCTACCGAGTCTCCAGAGAGAGAACCACTTCCCACTGTGGCTGTGTAAACCTACCGAGTCTCCAGAGAGAGAACCACTTTCCAATGTGGCTGTGTAAACCTACCGAGTCTCTAGAGAGAGAACCACTTTCCACATCGGCTGTGTAAACCTACCGAGTCTCCAGAGAGAGAACCACTTCCCACTGTGGCTGTGTAAACCTACCGAGTCTCCAGAGAGAGAACCACTTCCTACTGTGGCTGTGTAAACCTACCGAGTCTCCAGAGAGAGAACCACTTCCCACTGTGGCTGTGTAAACCTACCGAGTCTCCAGAGAGAGAACCACTTCCCACTGTGGCTGTGTAAACCTACCGAGTCTCCAGAGAGAGAACCGAGTCTCCAGAGAGAGAACCACTTCCCACTGTGGCTGTGTAGACCTACCGAGTCTCCAGAGAGAGAACCACTTCCCACTGTGACTGTGTAAACCTACCGAGTCTCCAGAGAGAGAACCACTTCCCACGTCGGCTGTGTAAACCTACCGAGTCTCCAGAAAGAGAACCACTTCTCACTGTGGCTGTGTAAACCTACCGAGTCTCCAGAGAGAGAACCACTTCCCACTGTGGCTGTGTAAAGCTACCGAGTCTCCAGAGAGAGAACCACTTCCCAATGTAGCTGTGTAAACCTACCGAGTCTCCAGAGAGAGAACCACTTCCCACTGTGGCTGTGTAAACCTACCGAGTCTCCAGAGAGAGAACCACTTCCCACTGTGGCTGTGTAAACCTACCGAGTTCCCAGAGAGAGAACCACTTCCCACGTTGGCTGTGTAAACCTACCGAGTCTCCAGAGAGAGAACCACTTCCCACTGTGGCTGTGTAAACAGCTGCTGATGTAAATTTAGGTGTCTCATCAACGGCATCTTCAACATTAAGAGTTATAGTTTTTTTTGAAGCAGCTTTTAATCCAGCTCGGTCCTCCACTCTGTAATACAATACAGTAAAATCATCTTCAGTTCCACCTTGGTGTTGTGGTTGCATTTAATTCACATCTCTCCGATCCCTGCATGGTTGGCCGGGCGCATCTCCGCCTTGCTTCATTAAATACTAACTAAATTAATACTGGAGATTCCTCGGGGAGTATAGTTCAGCGGGGACCGCTCTGGAAATAAGTCGTTAGACTTTGTGCGTAATCACTGGCCTACTAACGAACGGCAGAAGTATATATAATATTATAAAATATATGAAGGTATATAACATTCTAACAAATAATCTTACTCGACTTCTAGTGTGTAAGTTGCTGTTGTTTCAAAGTCGACTGTTTTACCAGAAATAAGAAATATCTGGCCGGTATCTACGTTGATACCAAAGTTACCCCCTCCATCCTTCGTCAGGGAATATTTCAATGTGTTCCAACTAATATCCGTTGCATAGACATCCGGGTCGTAAATATAAGGCGATACATCATAGATAACCTGGGAGGGGTCGCCTAGGGAACGGTATTATAAACAAACATCATTAGTTGTCGCCTAGGTAACGGTATTATAAACAAACAGCACGAGGGGTCGCCTAGGGAACGGTATTATAAACAAACATCATTAGTTGTCGCCTAGGTAACGGTATTATAAACAAACAGCACGAGGGGTCGCTTAGGGAACGGTATTATAAACAAACATCATGAGGGGTCGCCTAGGGAACGGTATTATAAACAAACATCATGAGGGGTCGCCTAGGGAACGGTATTATAAACAAACATCATGAGGGGTCGCCTAGGGAACGGTATTATAAACAAACAGCACGAGGGGTCGCCTAGGGAACGGTATTATAAACAAACAGCACGAGGGGTCGCCTAGGGAACGGTATTATAAACAAACAGCACGAGGGGTCGCCTAGGGAACGGTATTATAAACAAACAGCACGAGGGGTCGCCTAGGGAACGGTATTATAAACAAACAGCACGAGGGGTCGCCTAGGGAACGGTATTATAAACAAACAGCACGAGGGGTCGCCTAGGGAACGGTATTATAAACAAGCAGCACGAGGGGTCGCCTAGGGAACGGTATTATAAACAAACAGCACGAGGGGTCGCCTAGGGAACGGTATTATAAACAAACAGCACGAGGGGTCGCCCAGGGAACGGTATTATAAACAAACAGCACGAGGGGTCGCCTAGGGAACGGTATTATAAACAAACAGCACGAGGGGTCGCCCAGGGAACGGTATTATAAACAAACAGCACGAGGGGTCGCCTAGGGAACGGTATTATAAACAAGCAGCACGAGGGGTCGCCTAGGGAACGGTATTATAAACAAACAGCACGAGGGGTCGCCTAGGTAACGGTATTATATACAAACAGCACGAGGGGTCGCTTAGGGAACGGTATTATAAACAAACATCATGAGGGGTCGCCTAGGGAACTTTTTGTCGTCACAATACTTACCGGGTTCTTGTATAAATATTGTCGTTGCCATAACAACATTATCGGTTCTCCAAAGAGGAGCCTCGTTGACGTCATTGACGCGGATGTCGATAAAGTCGTAGGAAGTAGATCTGTCGCCATCAGTGTAAGTGGCCTGGACGGTCACGGGTATTACGCCATCAGTTATTGCTTCATAGTCCAACACAGTTTGGTCTTTAACGGTGATCTGGGGTGAAGCCATGTAAAAGTCAAGTTATACAATTACATCTTAAATTTACCAGACCTTAGTTTACAAATTTATATTTTATCACTAACTACTATAACTATATACTCCCATAGTTCCCATACAGATTAGAGATTTTATTATCTATTATTTACATCCTCAGCAGACATTCTATTGTAGTATTTTTCACTTACATCAAAGCTTAAACTAGGGGCGTCTATTACTGTGTCAAAGGCACTTGAGGCCAAAGGGTTCCATATAATATTGACCGCCTTTAACGTTTTACCAGTTGCTTCGTTTTTATAAATTTCTTCCTTAGGTATAACTATATTAGTATTTGCAGTATTCTCATCAACTTCATGTACGCCTCCAAGAATCACAAAGTATTTGTCTGCTGATGTACCTAAAAGGGTTCAGAATAAGTTATAATACTAATAAGAACACCAGTGAATATTATTTTAGACTCAAAGTTTTGTTTTCGGAAATTATTCAGTTATTTTTTTTTCACATTTTCCTCTATCATCCTGAGTGGGAGTTGAGTGTCTTACACACTTTTAATTTTGCGAATTGTTAAAGAAAATATCAGCGCCATAAGCGAAATGAAAATATCTTACCTGTAATTATAGTAACAACTAGAATCCATGAGTATATATAATATAGCATATGTAATAATACGCTGGTATTCATTGTGATATTAAACTTGAACTATAATGTAACAACCGATATACATAGGTTCGCAATTATAATTTACTAAAGGTTTGTAAGTTTGTTTGTTTGGGCAACGTAAATGTAAAATTAATATAAAATGCAACTCGTGCCGCAAAAAGTAAATTAGTATGGCTAAAACACAATTTAGTTTAACAGTTTTACTTTTGACAACTTAACATTTCGGATTATTTCTTAATTCCTACTTTTAGTTCGTTTAAATGGTCTACTATTAACAAAAAACTGACACTAAACAAACATAACCATGAGTTTTCATTTAACTACAACAACTACGACAGTTGATAGAAAGTAATCCACTTTGTTACATACTAGGCCAACTACACTACTGGAGGGGTTGCTCACTGATGCGTTACTAAATAATGTTTCGTAATATTCTCTGAACAGAATCGAAGTGTTTGCCAAAAGAAATCACAATGTCAAAACTTAATGCAGCGTGGATAATCAATCAGCCATTGCGACTAAACATATGATGCAGCGAAGTGGACAACATTTCTTAAAATGGTCTACACATATACTATTACGTATGTAAATTATTAACTACGTCACAAACATTACGACAAGATTTCTGCATTGCAATAAGTTACAATAACGAATACCTACTATTTTCTTATCGCAGATGTAAAACATGCAGGCAGAACGATATGCAGTAAATTTTAAAACAAGGGGAGAAAAGTAGCAAATTAGTTCCTTATAGGGTGTAGAATATTGACGAAATCGAAATCATACTCTCTCTATGGGGGTAAAATCGACACAACAAGCCCCTAGTAAAAAAGAACCTGGTAAAAATGAAAATACAACCTGTACTATTGTCTATTGGTCATTGTATTCTATCGTTCATTCTGACCCCGCTTGTGTTGTTCACACACTCGACCACTGGAGCCATGTGATTTGAAGCAAAGGATTAATCCATAACCTCAAGTTGGGACGTACGTTAGTTAATAAGTGGATATCTTTTAACTTACGTTCCAAAATGAAATTTATCTTCTGGGTGTCGGTAGCACCGAATTCGTCGGTAACTTTAACGTCCAGGTACCAAGGTCCCCATATCCAGTCTTCCCTCAAATACAAATCCTTGTTAAATCGAATAACTCCTGTTCCTGTCCCATCCGAAGCGGAATCTATTGAAAATCTTGTGGCATAATCTACAAAAAATATTGTCTGTCAGAAATATCTGTCAGAAAAGCTATCCTGTGGCATTTTCTTAGCCACCTATTGCAACATATCCTGTTATGACGTAAGTTAGTTTACCTGTAAGAGACAATGATGTAAGTTAGTTTACCTGTAAGAGACAATGATGTAAGTTAGTTTACCTGTAAGAGACAATGATGTAAGTTAGTTTACCTGTAAGAGACAATGACGTAAGTTAGTTTACCTGTAAGAGACAATGACGTAAGTTAGTTTACCTGTAAGAGACAATGATGTAAGTTAGTTTACCTGTAAGAGACAATGATGTACGTTAGTTTACCTGTAAGAGACAATGATGTAAGTTAGTTTACCTGTAAGAGACAATGATGTAAGTTAGTTTACCTGTAAGAGACAATGATGTAAGTTAGTTTACCTGTAAGAGACAATGATGTAAGTTAGTTTACCTGTAAGAGACAATGACGTAAGTTAGTTTACCTGTAAGAGACAATGACGTAAGTTAGTTTACCTGTAAGAGACAATGATGTACGTTAGTTTACCTGTAAGAGACAATGATGTAAGTTAGTTTACCTGTAAGAGACAATGATGTAAGTTAGTTTACCTGTAAGAGACAATGACGTAAGTTAGTTTACCTGTAACAGACAATGATGTAAGTTAGTTTACCTGTAAGAGACAATGACGTAAGTTAGTTTACCTGTAAGAGACAATGATGTAAGTTAGTTTACCTGTAAGAGACAATGATGTAAGTTAGTTTACCTGTAAGAGACAATGATGTAAGTTAGTTTACCTGTAAGAGACAATGATGTAAGTTAGTTTACCTGTAAGAGACAATGACGTAAGTTAGTTTACCTGTAAGAGACAATGACGTAAGTTAGTTTACCTGTAAGAGACAATGATGTACGTTAGTTTACCTGTAAGAGACAATGATGTAAGTTAGTTTACCTGTAAGAGACAATGACGAAAGTTAGTTTACCTGTAAGAGACAATGACGTAAGTTAGTTTACCTGTAACAGACAATGATGTAAGTTAGTTTACCTGTAAGAGACAATGACGTAAGTTAGTTTACCTGTAAGAGACAATGATGTAAGTTAGTTTACCTGTAAGAGACAATGACGTAAGTTAGTTTACCTGTAAGAGACAATGATGTAAGTTAGTTTACCTGTAAGAGACAATGATGTAAGTTAGTTTACCTGTAAGAGACAATGATGTAAGTTAGTTTACCTGTAAGAGACAATGATGTAAGTTAGTTTACCTGTAAGAGACAATGATTTAAGTTAGTTTACCTGTAAGAGACAATGACGTAAGTTAGTTTACCTGTAAGAGACAATGACGAAAGTTAGTTTACCTGTAAGAGACAATGACGTAAGTTAGTTTACCTGTAAGAGACAATGATGTAAGTTAGTTTACCTGTAAGAGACAATGATGTAAGTTAGTTTATCTAAAGAGACAATGATGTAAGTTGGTTTACCTGTAAGAGATAATGACGTAAGTTAGTTTACCTGTAAGAGACAATGATGTAAGTTAGTTTACCTGTAAGAGACAATGATGTAAGTTAGTTTACCTGTAAGAGATAATGATGTAAGTTAGTTTACCTGTAAGAGACAATAATGTAAGTTAGTTTACCTGTAAGAGACAATGATGTAAGTTAGTTTACCTGTAAGAGACAATGATGTAATTTAGTTTATCTGTAAGAGACAATGATGTAAGTTAGTTTACCTGTAAGAGACAATGATGTAAGTTAGTTTACCTGTAAGAGACAATGACGTAAGTTAGTTTATCTAAAGAGACAATGATGTAAGTTAGTTTACCTGTAAGAGACAATGATGTAAGTTAGTGTTCCTGTAAGAGACAATGATGTAAGTTAGTTTACCTGTAAGAGACAATGATGTAAGTTAGTTTACCTGTAAGAGACAATGACGTAAGTTAGTTTACCTGTAAGAGAGAATGATGTAAGTTAGTGTTCCTGTAAGAGACAATGATGTAAGTTAGTTTACCTGTAAGAGACAATGATGTAAGTTAGTTTACCTGTAAGAGACAATGACGTAAGTTAGTTTACCTGTAAGAAACAATGATGTAAGTTAGTTTATCTGAAGAGACAATGATGTAAGTTAGTTTACCTTTAAGAGACAATGACGTAAGTTAGTTAATATTTAAATTAAACAAAATTTAAAAAAACGTAAAGTCCTTACAATGACGTAAGTTAGTTAATATTTAAATTTCCCTCTTAGATTTGTTGCTTAGTAACGTCAGTTGGTGGTGGGGTGGGTATTGTTTAACATTATCTAAGTTTTGTAAAGTTTTTACTATATATGTAAACAAATGAGACTTATGAGGTAAAAAAAATACTATGATATATATAAGTTAGTTTACGCGAAAGAGTCCCTACTAAGATGTAAGTTGGTTTACCTGTAAGAGTCCCTATAATGATGTAATTAAGTTTACACGTAAGAATCTACGTTATGATATAAGTTAGTTTACCTGCAGATGTTCCCCCTGTCATGGTGTAAGTAAGTTTTTGCTTTCTGAACCCTGGAATACCCAAATCATATAACCAATCGTTATCAGTCGCGTAGATATTTTTACTACCACCGGGTGTTTTTGTGTTGTAACCGTTAGTAATTTCAAGAACGGTGTTTTTGGCGGTTCCTTCAAAAATTGTTGAAGCATCATAATTGGCTCCTAAAACATAATCAAACAGGTTTGCAATTAGTAATTAGCTTTACATTTTAAGTTAAAAAATAACTATCTTGTTATACAGTGTGATTCTCTAACAAATAATACTATTTACCTGTAGTGAGTTGGAATTGTGGGTTGTTATCATTTACATTCTTTATATCTACTCGATATGTCCCACTGGCTGCCAGACCACCCGCTCCACCATTCTTATCGGTAACCTTGATAACTAAATCGTATTGGCGTGGCACTGTTGGGGCGTTGTCGTAATCCAGACCACCAACAATGCTCTTTAGTTGGCCCCCTACGATTGTGAACGCGGATGCAGCTGCAGGCGGCCCAGTGATCTCCCACTTCCAGTCTCCAAAGTTATTGGTGACATCCCCGGCTGGAGCTGTTTTATCTTCATCAGTAAACTTTGTGCTGAAGTCATAAATTAACGAACCATCCCCTGTAATAATAATTTTGATATTGGAAAGGATCACCAGTAGTATGTTCATAAGCGAGAAATTGACTCCGCTTTTACTCTACCGATTACATTATTCTGGCTACGAAATAGAAATGTAGTAGAAATAAATGTTAGAATTAATAGAATTTGTACGTCATATGATTGTCATTCATTACTAATGTAACATGGTATGGTAAGAATACGCATAGTACTATGAATTGGAAAATAATATTTTTGTGCGTTGTTACATGTTTTGTTTGTCAACTGAACTATAGGTATTGATAATGGATGCAGTTGTGTTAATTATTTGGCTCTACTATTCATACAGTAGTTAATGGCATGCAGGTTAACTGGCTGGTTTCTGGCTGGAATGTTTGAACGCCAATAAGCCGGTAAATCGTTGATGAAGTCGTTCCAAACTTGGTACACATGTAGTCCAACAAGTTTATAAATTTTACACACATACAAGCATCTATAGTTCCTGTGTCGGCTGCTAGGGAGGAGTAACTAGCTCCACTAATTGTACTGCTATGCAAATACATGGCAGAGGAACACTGTTTACAGATGTTTACCAAAACTATACAAAAAACGTAATAGTTAACAATAATAACAGTTATTTAGAACTCTAGCTACCTTTCATATTTTATGCTTTTGTTAATTATTAATAAAAAATGTCGGAAAGGGGGGGGGGGGGGGGGGGGGGCTCTTCTGCTGAACTACCTAAAATTCGCCGCACCTATACCTATATTGCAAAATTACCTGGTTCAGGAACAGTTTTCAGAACAGCTGGTGAGGCTGCAGGGTTTCCTGCTGTTGGTGCAACTGGACTTTCATTCACATCAACCACTGTTATTACTATAGATTGTGTCACTGACAGTGCTGATACTGTGTCATCTGAAGCTCTAAAAGAATTTAAATAGTTATATAAAATTGTTGATATTAATTTAGTACATTAGGGCATACATCTAACACAATATGGTCTTTCAAAAAAGTTATAATTTTGATGAATTTTGAAGTAAGACGACATGCCATGCCTTATCAAAAATAGTTGTCACTATCCACCAGAAATGGATACTAGAATTTATTAGTAGAGCTAAGGAAATTCGGCAATGAAGTACAGGTGGGATCGAACCGATGACCCCTATGTTGGAAGTCTAACCATTCCGCTAGCGGCTCAGAAAAAAGTTAGACCTTAACTGATATCTTGTATGCTCGTAATTTACGTCCTCATGGACACCCAACTTTTACAGTAATATGAAAAAGCACTCATTTAACTACCTCTTATGAAATATTGTCTACTATTAGTTAATTATGTTATTCTGGATTGAGATAGGGTTGAGCACAGTGGCTGCAGTCTGCAGAAGATGGTATTGTCAGTTAGGAGGCAATGAGGACGTAAATTGTGGACGCAAAAGATATCAGGTAGTATTTTCAGTTCTATCGTTTAACTGAGCCGCTAGCTGAATGGTTAGAGCGTCAGACTTCCAACCTGGGGGTCACCATTTCGATCCCACCTGGACGTCATTTCCAAATCTCCGAAGCTGTGCTCAACAATAATTATGGTCAAATTTTTTTGCATTGTAATCCTTTTAAAAATTATGTTAATTAAACAACTTCAGCTTTATTTCGCTATACGTTATTTTATTCTTAAATTGGTGTGTAACGCTAAGATTTACAGAACCCAACGTGAACTCTAAATATTTACAACAAATAATTCTGACGACACGACGAATATCAAATAATTGTACCGAACTAAAAACTGCCGCCCAAATAGAGCAGTTCTAATGTTATCTTTCCAACCCCGTATCTTTGGGTTCGGACCGTATAGTTTGTCGTCTTGCCGTCTACTGTCCAGGCAATCTGACACCGTCCTTAAGGCCGAGACCATTTATCCACTTTATCCGGGACCCACGGAGACATTGGGAGGTACCTCGGATAATAGCGATTGTAATGCGAGATTGTACCCACCCCATGACGCTGCTGTACGGTTTGTCCCACGCCGATGTAAGCGGTCGGTTAAGACGCGTAAGAGTTTGTTGGCTTGGGGAGCGAGAACTCCATCGCAAGAGACGACAAATGGCGAGAAATCACCTCAGTGAGAGGAAACTTCTGCAGAATACAACCGCTTCTTTTCGTCTTCAGCTCAAGAACTCAAGAAGGGACTCTCAGTGGGACGCAACAAGTTCATGCCACCGAATTACTCCACATAGTACGTCACCCTAGTTATTATGCCCAGAGTACATTATACTTTGATTACACCACAGTGTAAGTTTTACTCGACTATGCCATGGAGTACATAGTCTCCACAATATAAACATAGTGCATACAGATTATACTGACAAGATAATACTGTACTGTGAATCAAAATTTACAAGGTATATAAATTACTAACAAATAGATCCTACTACCCAATATTTACTGTTTACTGACACACAACTTACTTTATATCCACGGTGTATTGGTTTGGTTGTGCAGCATTGGCACCTTTGGGCGATTCGTAATTCGGGGATGCTTTGAAAGTTAATTTCCCAGTGGTGGCGTCAATATTGAAGTATTGGCCATCTGCAGCTGGGTTACCTATTGAATATACTAGGGTTCCAAAGTTCCCATTTGGGGTATCTACATCATCGAAGTCTGCATCAAACTGGCGTATAACGTTGGTAATAGCGTCTGTAAGGTTAATTATTTTAATTACTAACCCTATAATCAGATAATTAATATGTCCATGTAAAAAAATGGTAATAACTTAAAAAAATATAAGAGTAAAAACATACGTAGTTTTAGCATATTTTACAAGTATTTTTAAGTATAAGAAGGGAATTAAAAGAAGGACCGAGGATGACCATTGACAATCTTAAAGAACAATAAATATATTATTACCATAAAGAAAGAATAGACAAAAATATCGAAAAACAGCATGGCACTGCACTGCACACACACGTACGCTACGTTGCACAGTCAAGGCTGCTGCAAAAGCAATAAGGCCAATGTGTCAGTTAACAAGTTGATAATAAAATGGGATTTTCTGAGGAGATTATTGCAGCAATCAGATTACTATATAATGGTTAAAATCGACATTTGTATATACAGCTGATTGTAACACAAAAGAGATTGAATGGGCAGTCCAGGATTTGGGAGTCGCAGAATACTTCATCAATTAAGGTTCGATTAATTTAGAGCAGCAGTAGAACCAGTACTCCTATATATATATACCACTACCCTTTTAACAGCTGAGGACACCAAATATCTGGATGGCACATACCCAACAGCCCATAACTTCCTTTAGCAGCATGATGGAACGATTAAAATAATGATTGGCAACCCGTTACTCTCTTGGGAAGTCTCTTAAAGGGCATTGGCCTTGAATGTGCAGATAATCTCACTAGTCACCCATTCTTAATGCAGTTTCAATGCGGCATCCGATTATAGATAGATAATACAGCCGTGACCACCCAGTAATTTTCCATCAAGAAACTGGCCAAGTATCTGGCCAGTGCAGTAGTGCTCTAGTATGAAAACAGCAAGAGGAAAAAAATTACATTAGATATCCATTAATGTGTTATGATTAACAAAATGTAAGACAAGTCTAATAATAATAGTGCAAATAATGGTTATAAAAAGTTAACCCTTTATGAAAATTCGCAAAAGTTTGAATTATTTTGACCACGAAAGATAAAATCAATTAGGTGAAAAACAATTAAACACAATGATGAAACAGAATGCGCTGGTACAAAAATATACAATTTATATGTACTACCATTTTCGTTGAAATTGTATGCTGTAACACTCCCAGTCCATGTTGGAGCTTCGTTTGCATCATTTACGTTAACAGTTATTGTTCTCGGGCTTCCAATAGGGCCAGTACCGCTATCAGTGGCTCTGTAATACAATAAGAGCGTTTCAGACTAAAATAAAAGTATATCACACGTATTATATGAAAATATTTATTTATGGAAAGGTTGACTTTGGTAGATCTATTCAGCTACTTTGTCGCTGAATTTCGTGGAAAAACTCGCATACTACTACTACAAGATCGAGCGAGCGCTGACAGTGGAAATGGGATCCTTCCAGGCTTCCCAATTTTCCATAGTTGTTGTTGTCGAATATTCAAGTCTAGTATCACTGTTAAGCTGGTCTATCTATGTCATAGCCGGTCATCCTTGGCTACGCTTTTCTTGTGTTGGTTTTCAGAAAAGTAGATCTGGTATGACCTCGTCTTTACTTCTCCAGCAATGCCCACTGAATCTTAATCTGCGTTCACGGAGTGTGGTCAAAAAATGGTCTGACGTCTGAAATCAGACGTCTGATGTATCTGCCAGACTTTCAGTTGTCTCACTGCATATGATACCAGACTTGACACATATACATCAGAAAATGTCTACACTCTCACCTAATTATAAACAGGCCTGTACACTTTTCCCAAAAACCAGTGAATGCTAAGACAGGGCTGTGTGCACAACATTGTTGATTGAATGAAACATTTATTTGTTTTATTAATTATTCGAGATGGATTTATTATTAGGGGTGTGAACAATAATATATATATATATTTAAATTAATTTATTATATGCCGACGTAAATAACTAATGTATAACTAATGTATTAATGTAATTATGGTTTTGTTCAGAAATTTAAAAAATGAGAAAGCGCGTCACCGGGGGTTGAACCAGCGCTATACGTACGTTTCGGCCTATCAGGCCTCATCAGTAGCGCCAACCAGTTCAGCCATTTATCCCTGACATTCACTATCCCACCTAATCCAAATCTCAAATAATCTCAAATAACTAAATAACTAATAACCGTCCCCAATGACAAGCCGCTGTGGAACACCACTAAAATGACTATAAAACTAAATGAAAATATAAAATTATCAATTATATAAGGCGAGGGGGATAATTCAACTTACGTAACAACTAGAGTGTAGCTCGAAGGTTGACCAGCTTGCTCAAAGTTGAAAGCAGCTGATGGTGAAAGAACACCAGCAGATGTTAAAGTGAAGTCACTTGCACCAGTACCGGACAGCGCGTAGGTTAAAGTACCCCAATTATTCGCGGTATCTTCATCACTAGCCAGTGTAGCAAAGTCGGGTGGTGTAGCAAAGCTGGCGACTACACAAAAGACAATATATTTATTAGACTATAGTATTTTGGAGAATGGAACTGTAATAACATTAACATTCATATTTATATGAAAAGTAGTAGTACTTTACACTATAAATGAGAAATCACTCAGATCGGCACAATATTTTCAGCGCGCTAAATCATATGGTTTGATACAGAAGCGAATGTAGTAAGTGCTAATATTAATCGCGTGGTGATTAAATTGAAAAGTTCAGTTTTTTTCAGTATGTATCTATATATAGTTTATTCACAAATTGTAACATAAGAAACGACTTCTGTTTTTGTTGCTAAACAAAAGTGAAATAGGCTGGAATTTCTCAAATCTTTTCAAAGATATAGATAGAAAACACATTAAAGTAATAAAGACGTTTTTAGATAAGTGATGTGGATGTTTTATGTTACTTGGTTACATGGGTGGAGATTTCGTGCTGAAGAACTGTAAGCTCACAGTAAGATCATTATTCTATGACTACTATGTCCATGTGCACCATCTTAGCTGCTAATTCAGTAGCTAGGCCAATAGGCGCTGACTCACGATTTTCGTCGATGTCAAAAGACATCGTACCACTCCATGTGGAAGCTTCATTAATATCATCTATAGCAATCTGCACGTTAGCTGCCTTAGAGAGAGCACCATCAGAAGCACTGAGAATACAAAGTATATAATTAGAACAGAACAATTAGATGGAAAAATCATTGGAAAACAGTAAACTATCATATTTATAAATATTTTAAGAATGGCTGTACAAGATATCTTTCGTGTCATATGTACAACTATTTACATACTTGTGGGTAAGGTGGCACGTTATAATCTGTTGATTTATGTGTTATTGATTACATGAAAGAACACAGCGAGTGATAGCAAATAAAGAGACGAGGATGAGAACTGTAGGTATGCAGACAGCAGAATCACCTTTGGGTTATCTTGAAAATATGGCCTACGATTCCCGAAAGGGAATCCATATGGACATTGGAATAGTCTGTAAATTGGAGCTATACCCCTCTCAATCAGGAGACGTTAAACACAGCTCGTTCCTTAACGTCTCCTCTCTCAATCCTTAAATGGTAATTGGTGGATGACCTTCTGTCAATGAAGGTACTTTTCTAAAAAGCCATGCGACTCCTTTATCATAGAACAACGAAATGAAATCCTAAATCAGTCCAGATTTGGCTTGAAGTAAGTGAGAGTTAGAACCAACCACTTTACTGCAACAGTAGTATCAGTTCCTAGGAATACAACCCTGACTCCAAATTTATGAACCCAAAACAAAAATTATTGGATTTTATTAAGGAAATTAATCAAACCAATTTCTTATGTTATCAGGTAAAAGTCAAAGTAGGAAATATACATGATGAGATATTTTTATACATGTTGACATTTACATAGTAAATAGATCAGATAATTATATATATATATGTAACAACAAACGTTATTATGATGTCATATGTTTTCGCATCAGTTTCATAATCGAATGCGGCTTTATTCGAGAGAACACCTGCGGCATTTAAGTCAAACTTCGCTGCATCGGTACCTGATAAAGCGTAAGTAAATGTGGTCGGAACATCAACATCAGAGAAAAGCGTTGAAAAATCCCGAGTGAAAGAAGCTGAAATTAAATTATTATAAATAAAATCAATAATTAATATATAAATATATTAAATACAAATCAATATTGGATTTTACCATGGTTGCGATTGCTTTACAACTTCCTGAACGGATGCCTTTGATCGAGCAGTGGGCGAACAGGTTGGCTGTGGTCCAATAAGAAACGACATGAGTTAAATGATTCAGATGAGAATTGTCCAGCAAGAAACGGTCAGAGCAAACAATTAGTTAAACATCAATGTGTAAATATTAACAAATTATAAAATTAGTCTAATAATATCTTAAATACTAAATAGTTTCAAAAAGTTAACCCGTCTCTCTGCCGGTGCAAAAATATACAGTTTATATGTCTTACCATTTTCGTCGTAATTGTATTTAGAATTCCCAGTATATGTTGGAGCTTCATTAACATTCTTTACATTAACAGTTATTGTTGTCGGACTTCCAATAGGACCAGTTCCGCTATCTGTGGCTCTGTAATACAATATAAAACATTTTAAATGCTATATAAACGTTATAAACCTTTTTCTTATTACTAAGTTAGAGTGGGTTAGTTAATAAAATGGGTTAGTTAGAATCAAAACAAATTACTAATAAAAACAAAATTAGGATAGGTTGCTCGCGCATATGTGCCACAAGGTGGAAAGCCCTTGACTTTCTTGGGAGGCCTCTTAAAGGACACTGGCCTTGAAGATACAAATAATATCGTCAAAGTCGTAAATATAGTGTGACAGGGATTTATGGTTGCAAACTTTTATAATTAGCCGGCATAGTATTCTTAATGCAGCTGCAATGCAGCATTCCAATTATAGATCGCATAGATTGATATCAAAGTAAAATTATATATATGAGACAAAATTAATGTATGGGATGACAACCGAACTCAGTGACATAGAGTTTAGGCATGGCATGTCAGTCTGATATGCTCTAGTCCACCCTGGCCTTCCAGTGAGGGTTGTGGGGGGCGAGTGTGCGTGCCTACAACCCATGCGCAGAGTTGCAAGTCCAGAGGGCTAGTAGTCAAGCACCTTGATGAAATCCATGAGGTCTACATACAGCGACATCATCGTTAACCCTATTACCACTGGGGGGGGGGGGGGGGGGGGGGGGGGGGTCGGCCCCTTCCTAGTTTTTAGTTGCTGTAACTATGCAACCACATTACGTACCGGCCCAATTTTTATTGAGAATTAGCCAAATTTTATGCCGCATCTTTTGCAAAAAATGACGTTGCAATTGGATTTCTACTTTTCGATGTGGGTGCCACCTCAAAATTTGGTCTTCAGCACCAAATTTTTTGAAATTTTCGAATTTTACAAAGTCATTCGTGATTTAGTAATTATTTATGTTTGGGCTATTTTTATTTATTTTTAATGGTTTGGATCACTCTCAATTGTCTATACAAGTATGTAAGTGTAGTGGTTCGCCATTTTTGGTGCACCAAAATTTTTCATTTCATTTTTCAATAATTTGAAGTGCCACACCCTAATTTTGGTACATCAAAAATGGCTAACCTCTAAGGTCTTCAGGCTATCTATATTACTTTGAATCGATTCAGCGGCCCCAGAAAACCTATAAGGATGCGTTGAAATAAAAAATTAGGGGCATTTTCTGAATATCTAAATTTTTCAAAATTTGAAGTGCCACGCCCACTTCTTAGGTGGCACGAAAAATAGCATCCGCTTCAATTTTTGGAAATGGAATATAATCATATTCGATTCAACGGTCTTGAAAAACCTAGCTAAATCTAGCCAAACACTGCCACACTATATTAGTTTTTAGAAAACGAACAATGTTTGTAATTTTGTCCTGGGACTACTTTTATTTTTCACCAAAATTATGATTCCCTGCTTATGAAATTTTAACGTTTTAAGGTTTGGTAGTGTTCATCCATGGTTGTTTCACAAACAGCCCAAATTTTGTAGGATTTCATTGGACGATTACAAAAATATAGTGGGTGGGCCGAATCGCCCCCCCCCCCCCACCCCAGTGGTGCTAATGGCCAAAACACCCCAGTGGTAATAGGGTTAAGGTGTTTGGGTCAACCATCATTGCGCTAGGGGCAGTATGTGGAATGCGGTTGAGGGTATACTTGGTAATTTAGTTGCATGTGTT
>JAUCBJ010005594.1:0-33851 GCA_032718475.1 Nemertoderma westbladi
ACGGCTTCGAGGAATAAGCAGCCTTAGACGAACTTCGTTGGGCTTCGTCAGGGAGTTCGGGGGAGTCTCTAGGGAAATAACTGGGGTGGACGGTGGGATCACCGAAACAGTCGACGTCGGGATTGCAAGCAATGAAGATGATCTTATGGGACGCCACCAGAGGGAGACAACCGGGCCACTCTGAGGGGCCACCTGCGAAACGGTATCGGGCACTAATAACACCAGCGCCCAAGGAGCCAACAACCGGAATCAGCAGGGAGGTGGCGGCGAGAGTCCGAAAGCAGAAAGCGGATCCCAGAGGAGCAGTGGTGACCAAGAAACGACCCAGGGAAGAGGACGCCAGGGGGAACTATCCTCAGAGGAACAGATAGGTTCCCAGGGCCGGGGGAGAGAAACTGGGACTTGGACGTGGTACGCCTGGAAGGGGCCGCATGGGACGTACGAACTATTAAGTACAAATCTAATTAATGCAAATAATCATATAAGTGCAATTTGTATGTACGTACGTAGTGATTAGTAATCTAAAATATATACGCTCGAAGTAAGTACTATAGTCATACAACCTTTCTCAATTAGCTACTGGGACTGGGGGGTAAACTGACTATGGCACTATGGACGAGACACCAGACAATTTCACACTTCTTGAGTGCGACGGCACAAGAGGGGGGGGAGATTCGTCAGAAGGATGAGGTAGTCAGAGTAGGGTTGAGGGACAGAGTAATAGGTGCGAAGTGCGGAGAGAGTGCGGACGCAATTCCAGTGTGGGGGGGGGGGGGGAGAATAAGAGGCTGAGTGAGGGACGAGGAGGTCCGAGTGTATGAGAGAGTTAGGATGAGAGTGAAGAAGAGATAGGGCGGAAGTGTTGGGGAAACAAAAGTTGCGTGAGAGGTGAGCGCGATCGGCCCAACATGAGACGCCAGGCATACAGGGTAGCGTTATCATACCCATAGGGAGTGGCCTGGAGAGCCGGCTCTGAGAGAAAAGAATTCCACCCCACACCCGATACTAGATCGGGATCCAGCGGGATTGTAGCGCACTTTTTGGTTGATGCTATCTTCTTACCGGGAAGATAGCATGGGGGGGGAGTGTTAGCTTATTCAATCCCGCTAACACCCCATAAAGTTATAAGCCGATAAGCAATATTGGGAGCCACGAGATTGGGTAATTAACCAACTCGTGCCATCCCAATAAGAATGGGAAGGAAGCACACAATGAGGGTCAGGGGCCAAACCCCTAACCCAGAGAGAATAGGTGGAGTGAACGGGAACACTCCAAAGGGCGCCAACAAGGGTATCAACCAATCAGAGGGGGGAAAGGCATCGATTAGGTAGAGTAACAAGGCCAACCGTGCAATATAGCCACTTGGCAGTAATCAGATCAATTCAGTTATCTCAGTGCAATACCGGTGCTATATTAGGTTACATAGTTTAGCTAGCTAGGGAAGGACCGGGACTTTAGTTACCGTATCCCGCCTTCCGTATACGACAATATTATCTCATATCTATATCTATATCTACATATCCTAATATTATATACGACGAACAGCATAAACTCATTTACTCTTTATACACGGCAGGGACGCGTGAACTAAAACCGGATAAACCGGGATCCCTCTTGGATCCCGTCACACGAACACTACAGCTTGCACGGGGGGACACTGGGTTCAAGGAGGCGATCGAAGACATGTCACAGACCCGACGACGCACAGTACAACGTGCTGTTGACTACCGTACCAGCGGCTGGATTTCCTGTCTCCCCCATGCAGAGCATCACCTCGACCTTTCTCCTCATGAGTTCCGGGATGCGGTGGCCATCCGCTATGGCCGGCCCCTCGCCTCGGTTCCGAGCCGGTGCGGGGCCCCCTTCGATCTTAACCATGGGTTAAATTGTAAGAAAGGAGGTCTCGTCATCCAGCGCCACAAAAAGCTACGGGACGTTGTGGGCGACCTGGTGGCGGCGGCGTTCGGGCCCGGCAATGTTACTCTCGAGCCGGTCGTTCAGGAGCAGCAGGGGGTCGACAGAGCTTCTGGTCTTCGGTGTGATGTGGGCATTCGGGGGGCGTTTAACCCGCAGACCCAGGCGTTGATCGACATCAGGTTGGTTAACCTTGACGCCGGGTCTTATGCGGGGCGCTCCCTGATGTCAGTCCTCGAGTCAGCCGAAGACGAGAAGAAGCGGCTCTACTCCGACGGGGTGGCGACTTCTCGCCATACGTCGCCTCCTGCGACGGAGTGTTGGCCCCCCAAGCGGACAAGCTCCTCAGGACCATTGCGCAGAAGCTCCACCGGACGTAGGGGAGACCCTACAGCATGGTGATGGGGTGGGTCCGTACCCGGGTCCAGCTGGCTATCGTTCGCGGGGCTTCCCATTGCCTTAGAGGGTCGCGGACGAAGTGGCGTAGCGGGCTCAGGGTGGACGACGGCGCTGGGATGCCAGGTGGCTTTGTGTGACAGGTGGTGTTGGTGCTAATATTTCGCTAATTCATGTCTTGATTATCATATTTATTATTAGCTTTGCTTTTGATATTTTGGTGGTTGATAATGTTTATGTTTATTTCGTTTCCTTTTGCTGTGTTATCATTAATTACTGAATGAAATTTATATTTTTATTATTTATGTATGATAATACATGAATAATAAATTTTCAGAATACAGAATACATAAATAAAGTTGAATATTTTGTTTAAAAAAACTAGCTAGTAAATAATTACTCGCTACAATGACTATCTAATAAAATTACTAACTACAATTATTACTCATGCCTCACTATGCCTCACTGAGGCACGGATTAAATTATAATTTTACTTTTTTTACTAGCTAATTAAAAGTAGGCCTACTTAACCGGTAAGCAAGCAAGCAAGCAAACAGTCGGCCGAAGCCGGAGGCGACCCGAAGGCTCCTCTTTCGATAGCTGCTACCCGAGGGTAGGGGTGGGTGCTACTCCTATCCCAAGACTTAACCGGTAGCTAACGTAAAATCAAATTTACTAGCTACCATCTTACTGTCAGATGGTCAAATATTCAAAAAACCTCATAATTTTCACAACAAAAATTGGAAAAATTTGTGGCGTTTGCAACGTTTGCGAAGCCAACCAACCCTATTATTATACACAGCATTCCCGGGCACAGAATCTTAAAAATGCAGCTGCATTGCAGCATGTCGATCCTACTGTAGTAGTAGTAGTATTATTATACACCATGACCCGTAATAGAGTGTCATTTTCTGATGACACGGACCCCCCCCCAGATTTTTCTATAAATCTTTATTATATTGCATGAAATTTGAAACACAACACTACTGTAGTTCCACTCACCGTCGATGACCCCATGAAGCCGGAATTTTAGATTTCGCATTCAAATTTTATTAATAAGCGTTTTAAAAAAGTGTATTTTGTGAAATCGCACCCTCCGTATCGTGGCCATTCTTCACATTAGTCGTTTTCATATCATTGGAAAGCTTGCGTTGCAAGGATGACAAATATGCAACAATATCTGAATTTCGTTGAGAAACAACTGAGATATAGGCTTTCAAAGATTGCAAGAATTATCATTCGCTGAAGGCCATTTATTCTACTTAATAAATACACAAAATTCTAGAACGTGTTATTTATTTTGAGTTGGTAGGCAACAGCGGTATTCCTATCCAATATCTCTATTGCGTAGCTATACATATTTAAACAAAATGTTCCAGAACATTGTGTATTTATTAAATAGAATAAAAGGCATCTAGCGAACGATAATTCTTGCAATCGTTGTACGCCCATATCTCAGCTGTTTCCCAACGAAATTCAGATATTGTTACATATTTCGAATCCTTGCAACGCAAGCTTTCTAATGATATGAAAAAATTACGACTAATGTTTAACCGGTTTAAAGGGCGGGGTAGCTCAGTTGGATCTATTGGTTGTAGGTTCAGCCCCGCCAGGGTCCACCTAGCCTGTCATCCACTGGGGTCGATAAAATGAGTACCAGTTACATAACTGGGAGCAAATCTTGGGATAGGAGTAGCGCCCACCCCTACCCTCGGGTAGCAGCTATCGAAAGTGGAGCCTTCGGGTCGCCTCCGGCTTCGGCCGACTGTTTGCTTTTTTTTTTTACGACTAATGTGAAGAATGGCCACGACACGGGGGGTGCGATTTCGCAAAAGAGATAAATTTTTTTAAAAGGTAACGGACTCTTTGATGCAGGCTGGTTGAAGAGATAGGCAAGTTGGCACCCGGATTGGGTGGCTCACTTGATGGGGCCCTCTTTGTTGCTGGATCGGGCCTGCGAAAGGCTTTGCGGTCGCCAGTAACGTAAGACGGTTCCGCCGTTGGTCTGAGCACATTGGCTACTGTAGACAAGCCCGGAGCGCTTGTGTGCTCGCTATTGCCTACCAGGCAAAAGTGGCAGCGTCTCCACCGGCTCGGCTCTCCTGCCCACGGTAGTGCTGGTGCACTGTCCGCAGGCTATATGTTTATTTGTGGTTCGCCCAAATTATAAGTCCAATCGGTATCACCCCTGTTTGGACTCACACAGTAACCTGGTGTTCTGCACTATCGCCAAGTTCCAATAGCGTGAAGCTGCACGGATTTCTCGTGCTCCTTGGCACGATAAGCTCCTAAATCGGCTTTGAATCTCAAAAAAGTTCCAGGTAGTGATCTACTTTCGCTTAGTGTTTTGGTTTTCCGGCTAACATAAAATATTTCCACTTGAACACGGTCCTTCAATGACTTTGTTATTTACGGACATCCACAACTTTTCAATATAGTACAAAAACACAGTGATTTTCTGTTCTTCCCA
The DNA here is from genome assembly GCA_032718475.1 of Nemertoderma westbladi. NCBI lineage: Eukaryota > Metazoa > Xenacoelomorpha > Nemertodermatida > Nemertodermatidae > Nemertoderma > Nemertoderma westbladi. The sequence goes on from JAUCBJ010005594.1 coordinate 4,781, forward strand.
AATAATACTGTATATTGCTTCCTTCTAAATAAATGAAATAGCTTACTGTAACAACTGTAGAAAAACCTCTGGGATGAGGAAAAGGATAGAAACCGGGTGAGGGGTGCTTTGGGTCCGTTAGGATCCAAAGTATAGCCTCTAAATATTCCAAAAAGCAGAGAAAAATATACCGTATTTTTAGCCGTTTTGTTTTGCTAAAAATACACCGGAAAAAATATACAAATAAAGGGAAAAAATCTAATAATAATCAATTGTTTTGGAATAACGTCTTAATAAATCGTGAAAAAGTCATGGGCTAATAAAGTCTAAAAGCTGTCAGATAGACAAGTTGAAGATGCAAAACAATCTCGGCGAACTAATATCCCGCCTCAATTCTAAATTTTGGAAAAGGAGAAGGTTTCAGTGGCACGTTGGCAAATAACAGGTTACAGTTTTATTTTTGGGAACAATCAACTTTTATTTGCGTCGAATTTCCCCTGGAGAGGGATGAATTTTTATTAAAATTAACTATTCTCTACTAGTAGTAGATAAAGTAGACTTAAATATTATACAGCTGGAATCACCATTATAGTTATTAATTAGTTAAAGTGATTTGCGTCAAGAGATGTGTTTTAATTGATTAACTAGCTTCAAGTATTTTAAGTAACACAGTTGGTTGAGCGCAGAGCCTCAACCAACCGAACCTCCAACCCCGCCAGGGTCCACTATTAACATTCCATCATCCCATGGGGTCGATAAAATGAGTACCAGTTAAATTACTGGGAGCAAAACTTGGGATAGGAGTAGCGCCCTCCCTACCCTCGGGAAGCAGCTATCAAAAGAGGAGCCTTCGGGTCGCCCAGTGCCGGATTAAGCCTCTGGTGGCCCTAAGGCACATTTTAGTAATTTCCAAAAATGGCCCGAAAATTGATATTTTTCCGCAAACCCTTTCAAAAGAAAAAGCTGCTAAAAACAACTGAAATTGTGAAAATGTTGCGAAGGAAATATAAAGTATTTTCGTTGGATGACTGCGTGCAAATAAGTACTAAGTACTTTAATAATAAGTACTTCGCAAAAATAGTTTTCATCAAGAATTGTAACATATACCTTTGAAACTTTTGCTATAAAATGTGTAATGGTTTTGGTAGAACTTCTCAAGCTTTAATTTTTAATATATTAATGGGACCATTACCCCTAATCTATTTGTTTTATTTATAAAGCTACCATTCTGAAACTTTAACAAAATTATCTTTGATCTTTTATACACTATTAAAACTGAGTATAGATAGCTTCATAAACCGTTTGTTCGAAAAATATGGCACTTTTTGAGCAGGTCGGTTTTTTCAAAAATTCTATAAATTTGTGGCATTTATATGTAAATTAGTTCATTTATGGATCTGTCATACTGCATTGAAGTTCTTGGTCCAAGACTTTGGTAAAATGGACCTAAAAATGTAGGCTATCTTCTATGATAATTTTAGCGCAAAATTATTGTTTTTGAAAAATTTAGGGAGGTTTTAGTATTTCCGGGCTATATTTTTGGAATCAAATATTTTATGATAGACAAAGTGTAGCAGTTACAAAATCGGTTCTAGAAGATCCAAATGGTTATGTTTTACAAAACCAACGATAGTAGTCCTAAAGCTGCTGAACATTTTTGAATGTTGGACGACAATGGAGTAAAAAATAAAATAGTATATGTAGTAGGGAATTTAGAGATGAAACAAGTCAAAATCAACAAACTGATAAAAAGGTTGTGGCGGTTATACAGTAGGGCGGTGCGTTTTTTACTTTTTTCGATTTCATTGTTCTACCGGTGCACAAAAGTTGCCAAATGGTCAAAAAATAAGGCAAAAAAAAATTCTTTAAATTTCGTCTATATCTTCACGGATCCCAAGAGGGTTGAAATTTTGTGCCATCGCGATGCACCATAATGAAATTTATAACAATATAACACATTGATGAAAGATCAATGACTCAAAAAAGAACTTCCTGCATGCATCAAATGTCATCAAATGGGTCCAAACTTAGTTAGATACCAAAATTTTAATTTTTGGATCAAGGGAACTAGTGCCACAGGCACGTGGCCAGAACCTACCATTTGGCGCAAGTGATGATTATTCTCAATTTTCGCGATGGCCAACTTTGAGTTCTCCTACTGCATTCATATTATGCTCATTAGAACCGCAATGACCGATTTAGTGGGGATAGACACCATCAAAACAAGCATAGAGCGAATAGATCTTGAGATATTGCAGAAAATGTGAAGTACGGCACAAGTCTACATTACCGCCTTGATGTGATATGGACAAATACACTAAAAATGATATTTTGAATTATCTCAAGGAATCACGAATAGACACATCACAGAAATGATCGATATAGTGGGTGAAGACACCTTCAAAATAAGAATAGAGTCATTAGTTCTTGAGATATTTTACAAAATGTCAAGACTATGTCCACCAATTAATACTTGATATTGAGTTGACCCATTCCACACATTTTGTACAAAAACTATAGTGAATTAATCACTACTCTTTAATTTTGAAGTTGTCTGTATACACTAAATCAATTTGTTGCAGTGATGTGTATATTTTTGATGCCTTAAGATAATTAGAAGTAACATTTTTGTGTATTTGTCTATAAATCATCAAGGCAGTAATGTTGACTTGTGCCGTACTTTACATTTTCTGCAATATCTCAAGAACTATTCGCTCTACGTTTGTTTTGATGGTGTCTACCCCCACTAAATCGGTCATTGCGGTTCTAATGAGCATAATATTAATGCCGTAGGAGAACCAAAAGTTGTCCATCACCAAAATTGAGAATAATCATCACTTTGCGCCAAAGAGTAGGTTCTGGTCATATGCCTGTGGCACAACTTCCCTTGATCCAAAAATTACAATTTTGGTATCTAACTAAGTTTGGACCCATTTGATGACATTTGATGCATGCAAGAAGTTCTTTTTTGAGTCATTGATCTTTCATCAATGTGTTATATTGTTATAAATTTCATTATGGTGCATCGCGATGGCTCAAAATTTCAACCCTCTTGGGATCCGTGAAGATATAGACGAAATTGAAAGAAATTTTTTGTGCCTTATTTTTTTACCATTTGGCAACTTTTGTGCACCGGTAGAACATTGAAATCGAAAAAAAAGTAAAAAACGCACCGCCCTATTATACAGTAGTTGGCCCCCTTAAGGCTGACTGGCTCCTGCAGGCATTTAGCAATTTTGATCGGATCGTGGGAATGTGTTATTTATTTGCTGTAGGTTCCACCTTGGTGTAGTGGTTGAATTGAATTCACATCTCCTGTAGGTCGTGGGTTCGATCCTCACATGGGCCAGGGCAGTTTTCGTTTCGGCACGAATGCTTTAAGGGGGGGTACACCATTTTCGGACAACTCTTCGATTTATCACTCTCAACGTTTCAAAATTTTTTGTTTTTGGCTATAATTTGGAATATAGGTGCCTAAGATGCTATTCTACATGATAGGTTAGAAAGAAAAAATTTTCGCTATTTAATATTAGTTAATACTAGTTAACAATAAAAAAAACTTGGTTGCGCTTAAAACCCTAAGGCTTTTACAGTTTTGAATCTAATCACATGAAAGTTTTTTTATATGATAGATCAAAGATGGGGCAGCATAACTATCAGGCGAAATTTTGTTAAAATAATTCTGCACCGCTAGGTGGCGCTTCAAATTTAGGCTAAATTTTTAGGTTTGTTATAAATAGTATTAAATTTTATTAACAAATATTTTCAAAAAGTTGTCTGATACTTTTATGCAGGGTGGCTATCTAGACACCCACAGAAAGTTTCAGACAAATTGCTCAAAAATTATAGAAGTAGTAGGTTTTGAAGTGGACAATTTCATAAAAAAAATATTTGGAGATAATCGACCTTTCATTATACATAGTAATAGTAATTTCAATAGGAATCCCTAATTGGAAATTGTTATAACTTGAAAACTAAATGAGTTATTAAATAGCAGTTTTCAGATTTGGAAATACCATTCAATGGTGCATTATAATAGACAATAAAAAAATTCGACATATTTTTGACCAAAATGGTGTACTCCCCCCCCCCCCCCCCCCCCCCCCCCTTAAAGGGACCAGCCAGGGCGCATCTTTGTCTTGCATCCTTAAGTGGTAAATCCTGAAGTGCTAAATGAGTACTGGAGTTTCCTCTGGGGAGTAAAGTTCTGGGGGGACCGCACTTTTTACTTTCGCAGGGTAATTATCTTTACAGGACTTGCTGAGAAATATAACACACCGTAAGTGTGGGCTTAGTGCAAAGATACAGTATAATATTTCTGATCTAGATTTGGACTTGTTGAGAAAGTAATGTTCTTCGATAAGATAACAGTCTCGGAAATAAGCACTTTTTGTCGCTAATTTTAATTTACCCCAATTCAATTGTGCTGTCCGAGAGTTTTAGGTTTTGCAGGAATTGCACCTAAAATGCCATCGAATGCAAAATTCAATACACGGAGGGCAGAACATCTGAATTTCGGTTAAATTAAATTACAGGAGTGACAATAAATTATTTCTGACACGTTTTTTTTTATCAACAACTATTTTATCTACAACTATTTTATCTACAACTAATTTATCTACAACTAATTTATCCTTTTTTTTATCTATTAGGGCCTATATTTATAAAACTAGTTTTCACCATTTAGGCCTACTATGTACAGTATTTCCAGTATGTCATTATTTGGTTGTTCTAGAAAGTTTAAGAGCATATAATTACAAATAATTCCCCACAAATAGATAAAATTAAATTATCCATTATTGTTCATAATTAGCACTTTAAAGTTTTACTGCCCATGTTTTATTATTTCCCTGCCATCAGGTTTCGAACTAATAACACAGCACCTATCGGTCGACTGAGCTAGAATTTTGCACTTTCTATCAGAAATTTAGGGATAGAAAGTAGTCGAAAGATGCACTTTCTTGCTGTTTCCGGACTTTTCAGATAAAAATATTTTTTTCACAGGAGTGACTCGCTGAGAAAAAATGGCCCGGATTTTCGGCTGGCCCTAAGGCACCTACCTACCTGCCTTATATGCCTTAAGGTTAATCCGGCACTGGGATCGCCTCCGGCCCTGGCCGACTTGCTTGCAACATTTACATTTATTTTCTATTAGATTTATTTTAAGTCATTCACGAGTTCAGTACGGTAGTCAAAAGACAAGTCTAGAAAATTCATTTTTGTTTGAAGTAGGCCCAATTAATTGTTATGTCTAATTGATTTGCAAATATACTTTCCAACATTATATCACAGGCCCACATTATTATTTTACGCCACATGTGTACGATGTATAATACTGTATGCCCAGTATACCGTGTATCAGTCATACCTAAATTCCTAAATATAGAAAAGACGTACAGTATTTTGGATGGTTTAATGATTGTACCATTGATGAGGGCAAGCTCGCCCTTAGGTACTTTAAAAGGAATTTCTTAAAAAGTTATTGTTATTGATAATTACTTTTTAACAAGAGACCAAGGGAACGGGGTCTTAAATGTTTTTTTTGCAAATGGTGTTAGCGTGGCGTGAAGGTAGGCCTACTGTTGGGTGCCGAAAGTTGGTGCTGCGGCCTGAAAATCCATAATCCGTGATTCCCTGAGAATAGGGATTTGAAACCGCTGAGGGCGTTGAAACCGTATTGAAATGTATCGCAAACCCAGGCAGTGCTGTAGCCCTGTAGCTACAAGCCTTAAGAATAAACAAACCGTAGAAACTTCAGAATCAATGCGCGTCCCACTTACTACCCATCTGCGTCAGCAATTTCAGAGAGATTCTGGTGAAACTGGAGATCTTGAAACGTTAATAGATGATATAAATGCAAAATGTGAAGGGACTGAGCACCCACTCATCTCAGAAAAGACGGTGGAAGACGTTATCTTACTCCTGGGCAAAGGTAAATCACCGGATAAACGTACCCTGACAGTCGAACACTTGATCTACACAGATAAGGATACAGTATGCAAACACTTAGCCAGACTTTACAATGAATCCATTCGCCTAGGCATAGTACCAACTTTCTTTGGGGAGACAGTTGTAAAATGCCTATACAAAGGCAAAGGCAAAGATTCTATGAACCCATCATCTTACCGTCCCATCGCATCCATTTGTTTATTTGCAAAAGTTCTGGAAGGTATCGTAGCAAAGGAATATTTCTTGGAGATTATACCTGATGGAATGCAATTTGCCTACCAAAAACGTATCGGTTCCGATGTTATACTCAGCGCTATTCTAGAACATATAGAATTTTATCGCAGTAGAGGCTCCGGGGTTTACGTCTGCCAAATGGATATAGCAGCAGCATTCGACTCTGTTAATCACTATCTTCTATTTAAAAAATTATCAGAACATATTAATCCCTATATATGTCGACTGCTGGTAGTTTATTACAAAGCAAGTATGGTGTTTATCAACATCAATGGCATGGTGGACACAAATGGATTTGCAATGCATAATGGTGTTAAACAGGGATCTATAATATCGCCCGTATTATTCAATTTCTACACCAATGGTATTCTTACACAACTTCATGATGGTGGGCCAGACAGTAAAGGGTTTCGTATTTTCCATCTAATTATGGGTACACTTTCTTATGCGGATGACATACTGTTAATGGGAACGTCCAGCAATGAAATTGAGCAAATGGCTAGTCATATACAAACTGAACTCACGAATCTCAACCTTGCATTAGAGACATCTAAAGTAAACTGGATTTTCAAGGAATCTCACACCAACCGGAAAAACGACAGTCCACCGCTCATGATTTCTATAAATGGATATCTTCATGCCACATCTCCATCCCTCACATTCCTTGGGGTCACTATTCGTGGGATTAAACAGGATCACAATAACATTCATGTATCTGACATAATACAATCAATAGCTGCGCTTGCAGACACATTCCATAGGAATGGATGGACAACGAAGCACTACCCTGTACGGATTGTGGCTCTGTTATGGCGGTCTGTTGGATTGTCGTCCCTATTGTACAGACTGAAATTCCGCATTGGCGAACTATCCAAGAAAGATACTGATATGGTGGAAATTTATTATAGGAAACATCTGCGAGGAATTCTTCACGTTGGATGTTATGTATCAAATGACACCTTAAATCACCTCTTTGGGACCGGAACACTCTCGCTAGAGGCGTATAAGTCATGTCTGGGGACGGTGCTTCGGTCTCTCAACTGTCCCAACAAGAATCTTCAGGAATCACTTCGCATCACGTTACAATCGAACCAACGTTCATATTATCAAGGATTAGGAAGCGTGTACAGTAAAGCTGTCGCTAATTATGGTCTACCCACGATTGGGTCACTCTGTAACTACAAATACAATACAAATAACCTATTCGCCAGACTATCTGAGCCAGCCACCTCACTACGCCACCTAGAGGAAGGACAGTACATACGACAATGTTACGAACTGCCAGGGCTCACTTTTAGAGCCAAGCACAAACGCATAACAGATTTTTACAATATTTGAGTTCGATAAACGGACTAATTGCGTATAATTTAGTTCATATCGTCGATATAATTTTAATTAGATCTCAGAAAACTAATGTTTTTTTTACTTTATTGTGACTCACAGTTTTTACGCGTCCTAGAAGTATATTCTGCTATCTTGAAATCACATCATATCTCTATGCAAATAACGTGACTATTTGACCTTAACTGTAAAGGGTATTTTAATGTGTATTTTTAATGTGTATCTTTCAATATGTCAATTTTATTTGATTAAATAATAATAATAATAATAACAGTGAGGCAGATAGGATGAACGACGATGAAGGTCACATCTGCACCTTGTTGCTATGGAGACGTGTACCATGGCAGCGCAGCTTAAATTTGTAAACTACTTGTAATCAAGTTGAACGGGCATTCCTTGGCTTAACGAGCCTACAAGATTCTCCCATTCACAATTAGGATTTTTCTTTATGGCGAGTTGCAATAACAGAAAAGTCATTATCCCGGTTGCCATGAAAAAGTGACCTCAAGCAATTGCAAGGGAAAGATGGGGGGGGGGGGGGGGGGGGGCGACTTCCGATGCAATGAAAATTCATCTCTCGCCAGGGGACAATCGACGCAAAAAACAGCAGATATTACTCGGGGTTGAACTAAAGTGTGCATACGTTCGTGTGCATACCCTAGTTATCCATTTGCCTATCGTATTTAGATCAATAGTATTTACAGTAAGTCAATCGTATATATCTATATCTGTTATAACTCACCAGCTTTGCACGTCCTATAACTTGGTTATGACTGGTTTACGTTAACCTTAATTAATCATTACTGTAGAATGCCCTTAATTACTCGCTGCACATATTACATTACACGAAGTGGGGACTTCGCGCAGCACGAAGTTGGCAGAGCCTTAGCGAATTGACACTGTTAGGGGGTAGGTCAATTTATGCAAATAGTCACGTTGGCCCTCTAGCGGCAGACTGGAGAACTGCAGATGGATTCGCATCCTTTGAAAGTCACAGCTAATGGTCTAATACATATCTGCCAAGTTTCAGCTTAAACGGATTAAAAGCAAAGAAATGGGAGGGCATTTAATGTTTAGACATGTGGCCCTCTAGCGGGAGACCATTGCACTGATGGTGTCTGAAAGTCTCTCAAAAATCTCAACTTTTGCTCATATTGATACCTACAAATTTTCAACTTGGCAGCTTTAAATCCGACAAAGTTATTAGCATGTCAAAATCGTAACGACGACGACGACAACGACGACGACGACGACGACGACGACGACGACGACAACGACGACGACGACGACGACAACTATTTGCATAAATTGACCCACCCCCTAACAGTGTCAATTCGCTAAGGCTCCGCCAACTTCGTGGCTCGCCCCACAATGTGAGTGGACTTTATTGTATCTTATTAAATAAGATACAAATTTTGTTCAGTGGTGTGGCGGAGCAAATCTTTTACTTGAACGTTGAAGAAGGTGGGGTGGGGGGGGGGGGGGGGGGGTGTGGGCTATAAGTACAGTACAGTACAGTGTAGTGATTGCGTTTGCGATCCCTTTCCTTGCTACAATTACATAATTGATAATTTTATTGTTGCATTAAATGTTATTGCACCATTTTCACTGCAATGTGTTTCTCGTCATTAATTCCACATCAACCATCTACATTCTCAATACTGTACCTACACTATGTATAGTAACTTGGTTTCGTACACACGCCATTCAGCCATTTGTCGACTGTAGTCCGACTCTGCGGGACTGAGTGATAAAAGATCATGAATATATCATATCTTATAAGCTGTGTTGTGGGAGTTGCGAAATTTTTACAAAAACACAGATTAATCGAGTGTATCCAATCATCTTGTTCTTTCGAGCCACAATGTACAGCGTACTTTTATACGGGGTTGAGACCTGGACACTGACAAAATAACTTGAACAACGAATTTATGGTTGCTACACAAGACTACTAAGGGCAGCCCTAAACATCAGCCGTAGACAACACATGTCAAATACCGAGCTTTATGGTACAATACCACCTGTATCAACCACCCTCCGTGAACGAAGATTAAGATTCAGTGGGCACTGCTGGCGAAGTAAAGACGGTCATACCAGATCTACTTTTCTGGCAACTCGTGGAAAGTGTAGTCGTGGACGACCGGCCGTAACATAGGCAAATATACTGTAGATCAACTTGAAAGGGATACCGAACTTTGGAGAAACGAAATTGCGACAACTATGGAGAATCGGGAAACCTGGAAGAATCTCATTTCCACTGTCCGAGTTCGCTCTGCCTAGTTGTAGTTTAACCAGTGCCCTTTAATTAATTTTGAAAAAAAATCGATTTTTCAATTACAATGCCCTCTAGTGCAGATTTTTATGAGGATTTCAAAATCAAACCGTTTGTTAATAGCTAATTAATTATTATTATTAATATTTTTATAACAACATGGGCACAAAGCGCTATAGTTGAAAATTGCCCGGTTCAGATTGTGCACAGAATACTTAACATAATAATGAACATACAGTAGGTTATAATGTATGCATAGGTGTACCGAAAAAAGAAACCGTGAAAACCCAATCAATTTAAATTTATAACTAATATTATTATACAATACCAGACTTTTATAATAACACATAATATCTACTAGGCTTACATTAATAATTATCGAATTAATAAATGAAAACTGCGGTAGTAGCTCTAATTTATATAATACTTTCAAGGTAGGAATTCAGACCGACGTTTAAATGCCTTTAAAACATATATGCTTAATTGTTTTGTTTTGTTCTGAGATGGTAAAGCTAATAACTCAAATAATTTACCAATTGTAGGTAATCTTATGTATTTAGCGGGAAGAAATTTCTCCCGCAGGGATTTATAAAGCGGACACTTCAACACGAAATGGTATTCGTCCTCAACCTCCCCCAGATCGCAAAGTTGGCACAATCTTGCTAATGTAGTTCAAACGTTATGATTGATAATGTCAACCTTACTCTGTGAAGTGTCTGAAAAGTGTCTGTCTGGGATTATGTTTCTGACAGTTTGCCTGTCAAAATATTCATCTTAGCTAAATGTTTTGTAATGGTGGTTTTCATGGTCGCTGATATCATTCCAAACGTCAGTTTTCACTTTTATCGAAAACTATTTTGTCTTTATGTCAGTCTGTCTATCTGTCCGACAATCTGTCTGTCAAAAATATAAGACATCATACCATCAATCTAAAACTGTTATGTTGTGGTTTTCCTGGTCGCTGATTTCAATTCTGATGTCAGTTTTCATATTTAGAGAAGTATATTATGTCTGTCTGTCGGTCTGTCTGTATGTCCGTCTGTCTGTATGTCCGTCTGTCTGTATGTCCGTCTGTCTGTCAAAATTTAGGAAAGCATTCCACCAACCTAAAAGTTCTGTTTTGGTGGTTATACTTGCTACTGATTTCACTTTTAACCAATCCTACTATGTCTGAATGTCTGTCCATCGGTTTTTCTGTCTGTCGAGCGATCTGTCTGTCAAAGTAATAGGAAAGCATACCAACTAGCTAAAAATTTTGTTATGGGGGTTTTTATGGTTGGTGATTTCATTTCCGATGTCAGTTTTCATGTATTACGTCATCATCGTACCACAGCTTTGAACTGATTAAAGATTAAAACAAAAACTCCTACATCACACCAAAGTCTTGCCTCTCCACTTAATCCAGGCTGGTCTCTGACTATGGGTTCCGACTGTCACGTTTCGTGGCCCAAATGCTAGAGAGGCCAGGACCAGGCCAGGCCAAGAACATCCCCAACAAGTTCATTGTATGTCTTTGGATTAAGAGGCCTTTTTTAAATTCAAATTCCTCCAAATTCAATTGTTATTAAGCAAATTTCACAACATTTAAATAATTTGAATTTTAATTGTATATCAAATAGGCATTAATCCAATTACAATTGCCAATTAGCAACAATCAGACAATTAGGCAAACCATAAACCATAAAACCACCATAAAACCAGAAACCATAAAACCACCATAAAACCAGAAACCATAAAACCTAACATTAACGATATAGACAGTACAAATAAAACAAATAAACAATAAACAAAACAAGCATACAAAAGGCACTAAACAATTCAAGATTACAAAACTCGATAAACAATAATTACAGATTTAAAGAGTAACAAAAAACTAAAAACCTAATTTTTGTTTTGAAAAACCTAATGTTTTTGCCAGCCCTGGTTAGGCCTAAATTCCGATTGCAGGACAGTCAGATAGTGGATATCATTGCCTTAGGCCTATCTATTGCAGTATTGTAAACCTCCTGCTGTCGCTGTCGCTGTCGCTGTCCTTGCAGTCCTCTGGCATCTGGTCCTGCAGTCCTGGCCTCGCATACCGGACCGGTCAGCCGGCTGATGTCAATAGGCAATATGGACATCAGCTGCCGATATGTGGATAGTTTTGGAAGTTCTCACCAGGAAACTCAACCCATGCAACCCTGTCAACGTTAGTATTACCGATACTGCCAGACTGCTGTTGTCAGTAGGGAACATACCCTTAGCTGCTTAGATAAGCTCCAAAAGTGGGTTCTTATTTAAGGAAAATGGCTCTTATTTAGGGGTTTTTGGGCCTTTTTTGGATATTTTTTTGATATAATATGGAATAACTTGTTTCAGGAAAAAATACCGCATAATTTTATTTCACAATGTAAAAGTTGGGTCTTTCTTGAACATAAAGCAAAAAACCAGAAAACATTTCACCGTCCCGTTTTTTTTCTACAAGCATTTTAAAATTGCATCAAAAATACGACTAGTTCCTAAATAAGGGGGATTTTTTAAATTTACCTTATTTAAGATATCGAAATTGTACACATAAATACTAAAAGTCCCTAAATAAGAACTTTTTGACCGGGGTTTCTTATTTAGGAATACAATTATATTCCAAAATCTGCACATTCCTTAAATAAAATAAATATTCCTTATTCCTTACAGTATGTGTTACACTTCTTTCATAATTCTTTGATTTATGTCAGTCTGTATATTGCTAATTGTTGGGATAAGGATAAGGACAATGGTTGCACTGCACTCTATAAATCCTCTATAGAATATCGTATCATAATGAAGTTGCTAGCACTGGCATTCTTACCTCAAACGGTAGCATAGAATAGCCCATTGATATTCAAAAGAATAGCCCATCGCCCATCTGAGCGCACATACATTGTCACGTATTTCGATGAAACACGACTCAAGTAACTGGACATCGCCGCACAGTTTCGAAAAACTAACTTGTGTCCTGCATTTCCTCTTCTGCTCCGTGTGACGCCCCACTTAGATGGATTGTCCACAATGTTGTACTTGAAAGGTGTGAAAAAAGTGAAAAACCAATGTCAATGTCATGTCAATAGGCACAACGATGGTTCGGTTGAGCAGCTGATAGACGTTATGAAGGTTAAAGATGATGACTGGATGACGTTTTGGCTCAACTGGCTCAGGCAGGAGTGGGACACGTTCGTGGGACCTTTGCGCAGCATGAAGTGAGCAAAGCCTTAGCTAGCCCTAGCTGATAGGGGCCCCACCCCATTCAGCCATTAGGCTAACATTACCCTAACATGTTGTCTTTCGTTAGTCAGAGGTCTTCAACACAATACTCGTCTCCTTAATTTGCCTCATTGCGTTCGTTTGTTTTTTACCAAACTTCAGATTATTTCTAACATACTAAGTTTCGTTTAATTTCATCAAGGAATGACCGAGTTATTAGCGATAAAAAATTTACAACGACGACAGACAACTCGTTAATAGCACCCATATGCTAAGGCTTCACTCACTTGAACATGGCTCTCCCCCACATTCAATCCGGTTCGACGCAGTTTGTTGCTCGTTGTTGCTCATTGCTGCTCGTTGTGCTTTATTATTTCTCATTGTTGGTCATTTTTGCTCATTGTTGGTCATTGTTGCTCGTTGTTGGTCATTGTTGCTTGTTGGTGCTCATTGTTGCTCGTTAGTTGTACTTTATTTTTGCTCGTTGTTGCTCGTTGTACTCTATTATTGCTCGTTGTTGCTCATTATTGCTCATTGTTACTCATTGTTGCTCGTTGTTGTACTTTATTATTGGTCATTCAATCGTTGTTCCTCATTGTTGCTCGTTGTTTCTCGTTGTTGTACTTTATTATTGCTCGTTGTTGCTCAATATTACTCGTTGTTGCTCGTTCAGTCGTTGTTGCTCATTATTGCTCGTTGTTGTTCTTTATTATTGCTCAGTGTTTCTCATTGTTGCTCGTTGTTGCTCAATGTTACTCGTTGTTAGTCATTGTCATTGTTGCTCATTGTTACTCGTTGTTCCTCATGTCCTAATTATTGGTCGTTGTTTCTAGGTGTTGTACTTTATTATTGCTCATTGTTGCTCGTTGTTTCTCGTTGTTGTACTTTATTATTGCTCATTGTTGCTCGTTGTTTCTCAATGTTGCTCGTTGTTGTACTTTATTATTGCTCATTGTTGCTCGTTGTTTCTCAATGTGGCTCGTTGTTGTACTTTATTATTGCTCATTGTTGCTCATTGTTTCTCAATGTTGCTCGTTGTTGTACTTTATTATTGCTCGTTCAGTCGATGTTCCTCATTGTTATTGGTTGCTCGTTGGTGCTCATTATTACTCATTGTTACTCGTTGTTGCTCATTGTTGCTCGTTGTTGTACTTTATTATTGCTCGTTCAGTCGTTGTTCCTCATTGTTGCTCGCTGTTTCTCGTTGTTGCTCATTGTTGCTCGTTGTTGTACTTTATTATTGCTCATTGTTGCTCGTTGTTTCTCGTTGTTGTACTTTATTATTGCTCATTGTGATTGTTGCTCGTTGTTTCTCAATGTTGCTCGTTGTTGTACTTTATTATTGCTCGTTCAGTCGATGTTCCTCATTGTAGCTCGCTGTTTCTCGTTGTTGCTCATTGTTGCTCATTATTACTCATTGTTACTTGTTGTTGCTCATTGTTGCTCGTTGTTGTACTTTATTATTGCTCGTTCAGTCGTTGTTCCTCATTGTTTCTCGTTGTTGCTCATTGTTGCTCGTTGTTGTACTTTATTATTGCTCATTTTTGCTCGTTGTTTCTCATTGTTGCTTAATGTTACTCGTCGTAGTCGTAGTTGCTCGCTGTTTCTCGTTGTTGCTCATTGTTGCTCGTTGTTGTACTTTATTATTGCTCATTGTTGCTCGTTGTTTCTCGTTGTTGTACTTTATTATTGCTCATTGTGATTGTTGCTCGTTGTTTCTCAATGTTGCTCGTTGTTGTACTTTATTATTGCTCGTTCAGTCGATGTTCCTCATTGTTGCTCGCTGTTTCTCGTTGTTGCTCATTGTTGCTCATTATTACTCATTGTTACTTGTTGTTGCTCATTGTTGCTCGTTGTTGTACTTTATTATTGCTCGTTCAGTCGTTGTTCCTCATTGTTGCTCGCTGTTTCTCGTTGTTGCTCATTGTTGCTCGTTGTTGTACTTTATTATTGCTCATTTTTGCTCGTTGTTTCTCATTGTTGCTCAATGTTACTCGTCGTAGTCGTAGTTGCTCATTGTTACTCGTTGTTGCTCATTGTTGCTCGTTCAGTCGTTGTTTCTCATTATTGCTCGTTGTTGTACTTTATTATTGCGCAATGTTACTCGTTGTTGCTAATTGTTGCTCGTTGTTACTCGTTGTTGCTCGTTGTTTTGTTACTCATTGTTCATTTGTTGCTCGTTGTTGCTTATTGTTGGTCATTGTTGCTCGTTGTGCATATTTGCACCTATCCAATTAAGCTCAGAAGCTCCCTTATCTCTGCATCTTACAATGTCCTGTCAAGGTTAGGCGGGTAGGAGGTCATAACTCAGTAACTGTCATAAGCAGATAAGGGCAGAAGGAGGACGGGGCTGGGAGACGAGGTTATAAGAGACATAATATAAGGATATTTAATTTAATTTATTTAATTTAATATATGAGAAATGAGGCCAGTATTGGTTGACAGAAGGAGATACGCAAGGTTGCGATTGCGCCTCATAATAGCCTCTCGTCAACAAGTCAACCCCATCGACTAGCGGCACTGGCTGTTTCAGCTGACGAGGCTCTGTCGAAAAACGCGTCCCTGATGCAGTAAGGGCCCTCTTTTGAGGAGCAATATTATTATTGTCGCGGAACTGCTTCTACTCTCTGTGAGAAATGAGAAATATTTAATTTATTTAAGGAGTATGCAGATTTTGGAATGAAATTGTATACCTAAATAAGAAACCCATGTCAAAAAGTACTTATTTAAGGACTTTTAGTATTTGTGTACAATTTCGATGTCTTAAATAAGGTAAATTTAAAAAATCCCTCTTATTTAGGAACTGGTCGTATTTTTGATGAAATTTTAAAACGCTTGTAGAAAAAAAACCGGACGGTGAAATGTTTTCTGGTTTTTTGCATTATGTTCAAGAAAGAACCAACTTTTATATTGTGAAATAAAATTATGCGGTATTTTTTACTGAAACAAGTTCTTGCATATTATGTCGAAAAAATATCCAAAAAAGGCCCAAAAACCCCTAAATAAGAGCCATTTTCCTTAAATAAGAACCCACTTTTGGAGCTTATTTAAGGGTATGTTCCCTACTGGTTGTAGGTAGGGCTCGATCGGACTTCCGGCTCCGGCCGGAGTTTCTTACATCCGGCTCCGAACCGGAGCGAGTTAGAAAAATCACCGGAGCCGGAGTTTTTTTAATAATGTATGTTTTATATTAATGTTACTACATAATATATAGGCTAGTATAGGCAGATAGGCATATACAATCCCAAATCCACAATCTGACAATGGAATACCAGTAATGGATTTCAAAAGGTACAATAAGCTTATCAGTTTATGCTTCCTTTACCTTAATATTAAAATTAACAAACATTAAACAAAAGTTGAATTTTAAACCCTACTCCAAAAGTTGAATTTTAATAAGAAGTTGAATTTTAATAAAAAGTTGGGTTCTATCACATTTGAGGCACAGTGACAAACACCTTTCCCCAGTGGCCATTTTTGGACCAATTCAGCAATTTGTCTCAAATTTCACACAGACACTTTCAGACCTATGTGTAACTTCATAGAAAATTTTAAATTAGGTGATTTTCCGCTTCGAGCAGCACGATAGAAAATCATGAGTTTATGGCATTTTTTTCGAAAAGAAAATTTTTGCCTGTTTTCAAATGTGCACCATTTTCTCAATTTTCCTTCATGTTGCCGGAAAATCTACAGACAGACAGACAGACACTCCAGGTCGTGTATTTAATGTGATGTAAATTTTACGGCTGCAGAGTACGATGTGCCCTTCGCGCAGCACGTGAAAAAAACGGTCTTTTCTAGAAAAATACTTCTTAATTAGAACACTGTCAGTATACTACTGCGACTGCCCTGCCAGTACCAGACTACAGCACTACCGGACCGGTACCTACTGCATTGTAAGTAAGCAATCATGCAACTAATAGTCAAATAATATTATTAATGGGATGTTCAATTCATTCATTATTCACATTCACAGATTCATGTAATCATTAATTAATAAATTTTTAATAATAGTTTTTTTAGTTAATTATGTAATTTATAAGGCCTACTAAGCAGTTAAGTAATTTTTAATTAATCGATCATTTTTTAGTACGCTTTTTTAAGTCAACCTCAAATTATTATTACAGTGCATATTTTTAGGAATTGTTGCATTTTGTACAATAATAAAAGTACCAAGTACTAATCAAGTACCGGTATTGTTATTATTACTACTATTAATAAATAAATAAAACGTTAATAAATAAACTTACAAATAATTAGATTTCTTAATAAAGGCATAGCTGCATAGAGGAATCAACAATCTTTGAAAAGGAGTGGTTTGCTATGGACGTAGCTGAATCAACAAACTTTTTAAAAAAGTATAAGTGGTTTGCCATGGGCATAGGGGAATCATCAACGTTTGACAAAAAGTCTAAGTGGTTCGCCACGGGCATAGGGGAATCGATCAAAAAATGTCTTACCACTGTGCCTCAATAATGTGATATTACCAAAAGTTGAAATTTCAACTCAGTTGAAAATATAACTTTTCCACCAACTGACAGTATGGATACCGGTAGCAGGACCTATTGAGACGTTAGCGTTAGATAGACTGATAGTGGATAGGTATAATTTTGCTACTTTTTATTTAGATTCGAGCGGCGTGGCCAGCAGACACGAGCTACAAACGGCTATTACCGGTACACGACGGCATTCACGAGTAGTTAGCGAATCGCAGCAGGCTTGCGATATCACGCACATCCCCAGGGGCATCGAAAGGCGTGTCATCGGCGACGTTAACGTTCACGTTGGAGACAAACGCAATAAATCTTCGAAGAAAAAGGGCAGAACAGGTTCCAAGCAAAAGAACAGAAAACATGCGAAACCACAGTACGATGTTCCTTATCCTAAATTTATCGAACAATGTCAACCTGTAGCGGAAGAGGTCACGAATAACAACAATGTAAGGATAACAAAGGCAACCGAAACCACAAAGGTTAGAGTTCGCGAGGTCATTGACCCTGATGACAAAGACCTTCCAAACGACGTAGACGATGATCATTCCGCTTGTAGTAACTACCGTTACGGGAACCCCGATGATGTAGTTGTTTACTCGTTGCGGTGCGACGCAGCTCAGGTAGACGGAGGCGTATTGGCTTACCAATCCGAGTTGGATCTGTGCGGTTTCCGTTCGTGCGGGGGTTGCTGGGTCACCGTGGGTAGCCTCGGCAACGGCGTGTTCGGCTCGGTGACGTTGGTCCGTTGCGGGGCGACGCGCGTCGCGGTCAAACAGATCGCCGTGTCCAACTTCCTTTCGCACCGCAGGGAGGCCGAGTTTATCGAGCTGTGCTACCCGGGATCCCTGCTGGGGTTCCTGGTGGACTCGGGATCCGTTCATATTCTAATGAAACACATCGTAGGGGAATCCCTGCAATCCATCGCGCGATACGTCCGTCTGCGTCAGAAGTGTCTCTCCGCTCTCCAACTAATCGAGTTAATTATTTTAATTATCGGCGAGTTGTCTCGCATCCATAGTCTCGGTGTTATCCACGGCGATATCTTACTGCAGAACATTATGATATCCCGGGATATCGGTGGGGATATCTCGGTGGTCTTCATCGATTTCGGGTTGTCCATATCGTACGACAACGGCCGCCCATCCGACCTCCCTTCCGTAGAAGTCGCCAACCTGCTCCGGGAGTCCGTCGATATGATCGAGTCGAGTTCCCTGGCCCAGATCGCCAATCAGTTATCGCCTCTCGCTTCTAATCTTGTAGACGGGTGTTTATTGGTTCGTGATGTTCCAAAGAAACTCGATGATATAAAGTCTCTTTACATCGAAGACGCCGATTCGTTTGTTGAAGATGTAAATGGAATCCCGTTGCGGTTGATTGACAGCGATTCATCCCATTGTCTTCCGGTTTCGCCTTATTATCACGACATTTCTAACGATTCCGCCGACGCTTATCACAACGTTTCATACGATTCTACAGACAGTGAGTGACCTCTACCATAGTTTATTGTCCAATGTTTATTTGTCCATTTTTTGCGTATTTTTTTAATGAATCAGGTTAACAACACATTATATTTACAAACTTGCCAATTAATTATTTCCAATTACAATTAATTATGTTTTATAATCTATTTTTTTAGATACAGTTGGTGTATAAATATTCGGAATGTCAGATATTTACGTTATTTTTTATTATTTATAAATATTTAATTGTTTGTTAGTTTAAATCCTAACGGATTGCCTTTAATAAACTTTGTAATTTTATGGTAAAGTAAGTTATTTAATACTAATTTTGTTCATAGAGAACATACTACTACTATCGGCATTCTGTATTGCTGTGTCGACAAAATTGCGCCGCCACAACTCCCTATCGCCTATGACATTTGCTAAATCATCCACATCTTCAAGGCCAGTGTCCTTTAAGATGCATTTCAAGAAAGTCATGGGCTGTATTAAATTGAATTAAATATAATGAAAAAGTTTATTGTGAAACATTGCGATAGTTATGCTAGGCCTGTCTCATAGAATTTGCTAACATTTATTAACGCTAACCCTGTAGTTCTGTTAATATTATATTGGGCGGGTGAAATTTGTTAATATTTGATGCAAACGTTTTATCCCAGGGGGGAGTTTCATCTATGCAGTTTTCCAGTCTCAATCGTTACGGAATGTTTGAAATGGAATATAACTTCTTACAAACAAAATACTTTGCAGAGTTCCCATCCTCGTGGCTTTATTTTCACTCATTTCTTTCAAAAAGTGAAATTTAAATTGATACTTCCCTACCTTACCTACATATTGACGGTGACACAGAACCATTTGAAGTGTTATGGGGCGTCCTCCAGGGTGACACACTTGCGCCATTCTTATTTATAATTGTGGTTGACTATGTTCTACGCATGTCCTTAGATCATCATAATGGTGATGGGGTGATGATAACTCCACCTACTGGCTCCAGAAGTCGAGGAAATCCTGCCAAGTACCTGACTGATCTAGACATTGCTGATGACTTAGGAGTACTCTCAGAATCACTAGAGGGAGCCCAACGGCTCCTCCGCTCATTAGAACAGGCTGCTTCTAGTGTTGGTCTTTTTATTAACTCCAGAAAGACCAAAATTTTGACAGTTAACTTTGAAAGTCCTCAGCAAGTCCCTGATCGGATGAGCATAAGCTCAAAAGATGGTATGCTTGAGCATGTGGACGACTTCTGTTACCTGGGATCATGGATCCGGAAATTTTCAAATTCGTTACGGAATGGCATGGGCAGCAATGAATGGGCTTTCAAAGATTTGGAAGTCACCGAGAATTAATCGGAAACTTAAGGTCCGGTTATTTAGAGAAGCAGTAGTTCCAGTAGTCCTCTATGGGAGTCCATGCTGGGCTCTAACTGCTGAGGACACCAAATCTCTGGATGGCACATTCACAAGAATGCTACGCCGGGTTCATTGTGTCAAGTTCAATACACACATCTCCAACCAGACACTATATAACATTGGAGGTGTCTCATTGGTTCCCCCAAGCTTGACACTAGAACAAAGCCGCCTCCGCTTTGCAGGACATTGCTTTCGCCGTGAGTACCAGCCAGTGCATAATCTTGTGCTTTGGCAGCCTCATGGAGTGAATGGGCATGGTGGACAGCCCATCACTTTCTTGAGACGCATCTTAAAGGACACAGGCCTTAAAGATGCGGATGATCTAGCAAATGTCGTGGGTGATAGGGAGTTGTGGCGGTGCAATTTTATCGTCAAGCCGGCACAGCATTCTTAAAAATGCAGCTGCAGTGCAGCATGCCGATCCTAGTAGTACCTAAATATGCCAGTAATAATTATATTAATGCTGCAAATTACGCTGTAATAATTTATACTTTTTTATTTATTTGGATTAATTATTTTGTTTTAAATTGTTTTGTGCTGATAATACTTGTATCCCGTAAGCTTACTTATACATTGCACAATATGCAACGCCTTATGATTTTTACTTTTTCAATTTATAACTCCCATGTACATCATTTATAATATGATGTTATGTAATTTGTGCCGTTCACGATAATTTCGTTACATTTGTGAAACGCGGATCCCACAAATGCTGAGGATACCATAGAAGCAATAATGGATCCCAGTGTGATCGGCGGATCCAATTCTAGTCAACTAGTCTATGGTATCCGCCGTATTAATACAATTTAATAATAATAGTAATAATATTAATTATTTATAGCGCTTTTCATACTCAATGCACTTTTGTTATTATTACCCCAGCAAAGCCGTGGCCAAATGGGTGTCTGTCTGTCTGTCTGGCGCAATATTTGGCTTTAATATACGGCTTAGTCAAATTTTAAAAAACATTGTTAGAAAATTTTGTCGTCCTGCACTTTCATGGTTCGCGCTAGGCGGCGCTAAATATCACTTCGTCGAGGCTTAATTACCTTTGAACCACTTCATCAATTTTCATGAAACTTTCACAGAATGACCTATGGATTGTTCTCAATTAAATTAAATTAAACTTTTGGTGCATGAATTGCTGACTTGAGACAATTTTGTTCATGGGAGTTTGTAGGCTCACATCAAACACATCATCACAACAAACAATCAGTTAAGGTGCAACAGTTAATATTTAAGAGATAAGAGATATTCTCCATTTACAGTTTGAGTAGGTTTCCTAACTGATTTATCTTAACAAATATTTACATAAGTTAATCGGCAAATATTATAATACAAATAAAGCATTAATCAGTCAATGCAGTCAGCACAGAAGCGCAGTGCAGACAGCACCGTGTATTGTATAGTCCAGCCTAAGAATTCTGAGAAATCACGACGTCATGGCCAGTTTCTTATCAACTTCCAATAAAAAGCCGCCGTGCGTCATTGCTGATACTCCAACAAAGAACAGCTGAGTTAGGAAAATGAGAAGTCGATTTTATTGGGTGTTTTATCTCTTGGTGTGTACTGGAATCGAACACGTGGGGGCGTATTGATCTGACATTTTATAAAGTTTGGATTAGACTAACTTATGATTTTAGCTTTGGGGCCAAATCTTTCAGATACGCCGCGCCAGTGATTTTTAATAGCCTCCCACTTTTATAGAGTTGGGCGCTATATAAATAATAGTTTATTGTTATTTTTAGGACGCAACAGTTTTAACAATTTGTTTAGATTTAGATTAGAGCCTCATGGTCATAACTTCGGGTTAAATGACTGTTTTAATAAGGGTTTGTGTCTCCACTAATGTATCCTGCAAGGCCCACTGGAAAACAAATTGGGGGAACCCCAGACTATATGACATGGAGGAAATGTAATAATAGAAAACAATTTAATTTTTTTGATACGATAATTTTTATAATTGTGTTCTAAGTAATAAATAATTTGGTAATTTTTCTACGTAAAACTAAGTACTAATTTTCATTGTAATCATATTTTCTACTGCAATCTCTCGCTTATAATGTACTTTTATCAGTTGATTCTTTTTTACCTTACTTTCGTATGTAACTATTATTACCCTAATGCTATTGATTAGTGCCTTAATCATACTTTTCGCATATTTGCGATTGTGGTATTTCGATTATACTTCTTCACCATTAAAATAAGGTACTATACTAATTAAAGAAAATTTAATTTAAAAAAGTTACTGAAGATACTAATTATGAGCAAGGCTCAAGGTACAGCTACACGATTCGGTGCCGGGCCATCCACGTGATATTAATTAAAGTGGTGTGTATGGCAGTCACGTGACGTTAAGGAGTGCAGGGCTGTATCAGACGTCCAATCTCTCACGGCGGGCGAACCTGGATGGATTTTTTACGTTTAGCTGAAATAATCTTGACGTGTTGTCCCCTTTTTCATTCCAGTAGTTGGACCCACTGACCATATATGTACCGCTATCCGATACCTCAGCACTTGCCAAGAAATAGTTCCAACGTGTAGCTTGTGATTGTGTCCCATTTTGCGATTTCGGAGGTTTCAAGGGCAATTCAATCGTAACCAAGGGCACTCCTGAGATCGGCATTGTCACGCTTATTTTATCTCCAGTGTAGGCTTTAACGGGATCAACCACTGGTACGGCAAGGTTCATCTTGTAGCAAGGCGGCGTAAACAATGCGGGATCGATAACGATGGACGAGTCACACGATTGGCAACTTCTAATCTTCTTCTCTATTCCCTGACATAAACAGTGATTCCTATCGGCATAAGGGTATCCGGGATTACAGTTGCAAATACCATGAATGCAATAGTTCAGAACGTCGTAGATTTCACCTGGAGGACACTCTTGGTTGCATTTACTAAACTCATTGCGGTTTGTGAGATAATCATTGCATATCTTGGTTGCTCTCCTCTCCGCGCTTGCGTTGGGACACCCGTGCCCTGCGACACTGACGGACTTGCCAAAATATTGTACTGGAATTTGGCATTTGTTACTCGGTTGGGTTAAATCTGGATTGCAATATTCATCAGAATTTCCCAATCCGAAACTTTGGATTCCTACATAGAAATCGTGAAAACGAACCGTCCATGTAGGTGTTAGTATTTCATAAAAATGAGCACCCTTTTCGAAACTGAAATAGACCAAACAGTTGAATTCTTCATTTTCGCAACCAGCGCAAGGTATTTCCCCTGATTTAGGATGAATGACTTTACCGTTCAATGTGATGCCTGTCGCTCTTTTGTACTCTAATACCAGATCCAAGGCCGTAACAGTAATGTGTTCAATTCTTCCGCCGGTTCCCAACGTTACCTTTACTAGCGGTGCTCCCATCTTGTAGCTCCCCATCAGATAGGAACACCCCACCACCGCTTTCGTTTCCCCTATCTTGGGAGACAAGTCATTGGTCACCCTCACACGAGTGCCGGTCATATCCATGGTACACTTTGTCGACGACGTGTTCTGCCTATTCTTTATGCGAAGCATCTTATCCCGCAATCCGTATTGAAAGCTTGGTAGATCACCCAAACAAGCGTAGTTGTTGCATGGGGTATCAGTTTCGGCACCATCTTCAGACAACATGTAACCTCCACCACAACCCCGACTGCACACTCCGTAATTAAGCGATTCCACCGCCAATGTAGCAACCACGAAGCCCAGGACCAGTGTCCCAAAGATAATGAACCTCATTGTTTATTGCTACTATTGTCTGATGTTGAAATATTAATTTCTACAAGGTAATTTTTAACTTTCAAAATGAACAGGAGTATTTGAGGGTAATGGGTTACACGCCCTTTTATAGGCATCAAAGGTAATTTCCAATTTGTCACGGGATCTTTTATCTATATAGGTAAATGTTTGCAGAACATCGTTAACGTCATGGAAAGGGGATTTTACTGAAGATTAAGTACCGGTATACTAGGCCTGCTCTTTACAGTATAGTAGACTTCATCAAACAACAAGTTCAAAGAACATGGGAATTTACAAGTGCCTTGAAAACCGCACGGGTATTTTCCGGACACGGAAGTTATAATCTTCCTTATCGTAATTGAAAATTTGTTTTGGTCACATCTTAACAAACGGATCGATCTGGTGACATACAAGTTGGAGGACTGACGCTCTAATCATTTCGATGCGGCTCAGATCTTGTTTGTCCACAGTTTACGTCCTCATGGACTCACATCTTTCAATCAAGGGGGGAAACTTGACAAATCCCATCTCGGCGAATTAATCTCTCGCCTCGTAGGTAAATTATCAATTAAAGGAAAGGAGCAGGTTGTAGTGACACCGACATGTTATTTTAAACAAAACGAATGCCAATAGCACAGAGATGACAGTTTACTTGTTGGCAGTAATCAGCTGTTATTTGAGTCGCTTTTTCCCTGGAGAGGGATGAATTTTGATTTCATCCAGTGACCCCCCCCACCCCGCGCATTCGTACAGTATCTGGCTCAGAAATAATTCCCGAATAACGAAATTTAGTTCATAACATCCAGATGATGGTGTCACTACTCTATGTCTATGAATATACGTAATCTAAGAGCGTATAGTTATAGTAATACCCTAATAACCAAATTAATCCTTCGCGCCAACAAGGGTCTTAAAAGTCTACCCAATATCACGACAAGTCTACTTGAAAAACCCAATATAAAGGACCGCCTGGTAATCCAAGGTCAACTAAAACTAAACTAATTAATGTATTTTATTTATTAATCAAGCTCGTTAAGTAAAAACCTTACCGGAGGTATGTCAGTGCCAAAGTATGTAAAAAACTAAAAAGCAACAAGACCTAGACGTTGCATGCAATCAGTGATCAGCTGACGGCAGCCAGCTGATCGGTAGGTTACGCCCCGCAACGGAAGGCATTCTCAGGAGACGGCGAACGAAGTGTCTTAAAAGTTCTTACAGCGGGGAACCTTGCGAATGACACGGTTTTCCTGACCCGCTGTAGTGATTGTGGCGAGGTGCCACGGTCCCTAGCCTTTAAGGTGCCACCCTCTCGCCCATTCGCCGAACAGGAGGCAGTGTTGGCCTTCCAGCGACGGTTGCTAAACACAACCATAGCTCGGAAGGTCACTGAGCTGAAGGCCGCGGAGGACCGAGTAGTGCCAAGTATCACCTTGCATCTCATCTGGCGGACGCAAGCCTACTCGAGAAAGTCGTCCACCTGGCCAACACCTGGTGTGACGGTAAGCTTGAGCGACGGAGGTCTGACCAGGATGAAAAGTTTACGTGGTGGGCTGGCAGCCAAGGGACGCCCTTACTAAACGTTATTGGCACGGTTCGGTGTGAGGACGGAATAGTCCTACCTGAGATTGTTGAGTCGGTGCTCAGGCTTGGGGCCAAGAATCCGGTCAAAACCAAGTTTGACACCGCACTATTTTACTCCCATGTGGACTATTTCACCCACACCACCGATGCGGATAAAGTAAATGTGTCCCACCACGCCCAGAATTACGCTCGGTTAATGCGCCTCCAGCGGCAGTCTGATGCCGCCTCTACAAAGGGCGCGTTATCTGAGGCAACATGGTTTGATTGCTGTGCCGTTCGACAAGGGGAATGGGTACTGCATTATGGAGAAGGAGTCGTACCTCGCCAAGGCGGAGGCGCTCATCGCCGACCAGACCAAGTTTGGTCCCCCTTAGTCGACCCAGTGCTGTTAAGATAGATATCTACCGTCGGAGGACGGAGGATATTCGGGACGACGTGACCAGAATCGTGAGGAAGGAGAATAAGGAACTTCTGGCCAGGCTATTGCCTCGCAAAGATCCACTCCTCCCAGGCTGTATGACCTTGCTAAGGTACATAAAGCTGGTGTCCCACTCCGTCCCATAATCTCTATGTCCGGCATCATTTACCATCCAGTCGCTGGGTTTCTCAGAGACATGCTGGATGTGCTGCCTGAAGGTAAGATATCTACTAACAGTGCTGGGTCTACCGATCGTCTCGCTGAACTAGAGGTAGAACCCACGGACCGTTTCTACTCCCTGGACGTTGTGAGTTTATTTACTAACGTCCCACTGAGGGAGGCGGTGCAGCTTGCTGCTGATCTACTGTATGTGCGGCATCCGGACAGCCAGCCAAACGGCAAGGACAAATTTATTGGTCGTATGAAACGCATCTTAAAGGACACTGGCCTTGAAGATGCGGATGATCTAGCAAATGTCATGAGTGATAGGGAGTTGTGGCGGCGCAATTTTGACGACAAGCCGGCACAGCATTATTAAAAATGCAGCTGCAATGCAGCATGCCGATCCTAGTAGTAGTAGTAGTAGTATTGGTCGTATGCTGTTAGCCACCAAGGATGTCGTATTCCTAGATCGTCATGGCAACTACGTCTGTCAGAAAGATGGTGTCGCTATGGGGTCTCCATTGGGCCCCATACTCGCCAACATCTTTCTGTCAAAGTTCGACGAGAGGATCGCTGCGTGCACCAAGCTCAGTGATAGGTACGTCGATGACGTATTTAGTGTTGGCAGTAACGACCCCACTCAGAAGTTGAGAGAGGTTAATGCCCTCCATCCCAACCTTGGTTTACCCTTGAGATGGAGGAGGGGGGGGGGGGGGGGGGGGGCTTGTCCTTTCTTGATTTGGTTGTCACTCGGGTTGACTATGCTCTTTCAACAGCGTGGTACCGCAAGCCTACAGATACTTGGCTCGTTCCCAATGCCACTGCGTGTGTCCCTGAGTCTTACAAACGCGGTGTAGTTCGTGGTATATTTCATCGTATCTTTAATGCCAGTAAGGGTGGGGATGGTTCCCAATCTATACCGCTATTGGGGATGCTAAGAATATTCTTAGCAATAACCAATATACTGATACGATGGTCGAGCATGAGCTAGCCGTAGTTCAAGCCGCTAGGGGGCGTGCAGGCAGTGATTCTGGGGGCGAGGCACCAACAGCTGTCCCCACCGAGGTCATTGACCCGTCGACCAGGCAGCTTCTGATGATTCCAAGCCTATTATCTGTAAGTTTGAGTACCGAGGTCTGGCAACTGATCTATTTGTTCGAAAGTTACGTGGTCTTATACCCAGGTCTTGCACACGGCCAGTCCGGTTTGTTTTTACAACATCTAAACTGCGCCAGTCACTCCCAGCTCTCAACCACCCCATCCCGGAAATCCGTGCGTCTAACGTCGTTTACTCTTTCTCTTGTCCCTCTTGTAAGGGGGAATATGTTGGACACACTAATACAGTTTATCGTTATGGATGAACGGGCTTAACATAAGCTTTGGCTTGTTGCCCAATCATCATCACGAATGAGGTTACACGCATGATATTTTGGAGATTCTCTAGTTTTAATTGGCTACCAATTAAAGTCATCCCAAAATTGATGAAAATTTCACCAAAAAAAAATTATTTTATACCAAATTAAATAATGTGACCCCAAAAAAATTACTCAACACCAAATAAAATAAAGTCACCCCAAATAAAATTATATAATAATAATAATAATGTATATAATAATATATAATATAAATATATAATATAAAATAAATATATATATAGATATACGTTCGGGCTGAAGGGCCACTTTTGTATAAAAGTGGCCCTATTGCGACTTGGGGGGTCTTAAAAAGTGGCCCTTTAGCCCCTTTTTGGCCCTTTAGCCCGAAACCGCAAACGGGCTTGGATGGCCCTTTGTGTATATCCTTCCTCTAAAAAGTTATGCAGCTTCATTTTATTACTAAATGAAAACACAATTTTCGGGCCACTTACCAAAATGTATAAAATGGAATTAGGGTCAAAAAAGTCAAAAGGGCCAAAATTTGCCAAAATGTCTGGAATGGAATGATATATCATTGGCCCGAACTGAGCTTACTATATAGTGAAGAAAGAAAAGGGCCATAACAGGCCCTATTTGATGTGACTTCATATGAAATTTATCAAATTAGTTGAGAAGGAAACGGGCCGAACTGAAAATGAGATAAATAACATTAGGGCCATTATACAGTGACCCTTTTGAATCCAATTTGATCCTACAAATAAACTGAGCTGCGAATTTGAGTGGCCCACTTGTTACAAAATTGATTTATTAAATAAGATGACCCGAAGAAGGGGCCATTTTTACCATCATAAAGAATGAGATTAACAACATTAGGGCCATAAATATACATTGATTAAAATGGGGGGAGGGGGTGTCATGTGGTTAATTCTATAGAAATAAATCTTAGAACTTTCTTGTTTATTGTAAATATTATATATATATATTATATATATACAAAAGCTAGGTTCACCCAGCATTCACCAACCGCACCGCTTAACAGTAGACCGAGACCCGCATATAAAACGGAGTATTGAACAACGGAGTATATATTAAACGGAGAATTGAACAACTGAGTATCTAAAAGCTAAAACAACTGACTATATTAAACTGAGTATCTAAAAGCTAAAACAACTGACTATAATACAGACTATTATTTAATCTCTGTATTGCACATGGTATGGTTCCACGCACGCTACTATCCATCTCAATTGTTCCCTTGGTTAAAAATAAGCTGGGCGATATTTCCGCCATTGATAATTATAGGGCAATCGCCATATCTTCGCTCTTGTTGAAAGTTTTCGAATGGGTCATCCTGATCACTCAGAACAACCATTTAGCGCTAGACGACTTACAATTCGGATTTCAAAGTAATTCAAGGAGACTCGACTATTATACTATAGATTCAACTA
>JAUCBJ010005595.1:0-17359 GCA_032718475.1 Nemertoderma westbladi
AATAATTTGTCTCCCGTCGTCCCGCGTCAGCCCGCTACTATGTTGGCGACTCCCGCTTCGGCGGTTGAGTGGGTGGAAGAGGGACGGCGGGGGATGAATCTCCTGCTAGGACAGATGCAGGAGACTGTCCACCAACATCCAACTTTGTCAGCACATGTTACCAGCTAAGGAACCTTACATTCACACAAAAAAGAAACCGCATTACAAAACGTACTCATTGACTAACACTCATTTGAAAATGTTAACATATTAGTCTTTACTTTTTGCTATGCTATGTGTTTTTATAATATACTCTCCTCTTATGCGTACGGTATATATACCTAACCTACGGTCAGTAAAGGCGCAAGCTATATATATTTTTATCTAACGTTATTTTATCTAATATATACCGGCTTGACCGGTGCGCCAGATGAAATGAAATTAAATAAAGTTAATTATCAATAATCATAAGGTGCAGTTGGTTTACAATGGCTCGTTAATATCTAAGTTATTCTACCCATAACAATATATTAAAGACAATAGAACGAGTTTTACTTTTATGAGTAAACCGCTGAAATTTGCGATGAATTTTTTCTTGGAATGTTTATTGCTTCGAAAGCCCTCCCCCTCCCCCTCCCCGCCCCTCTATATCAATTAGTCAACTGTTAAACTTACATAATGAATTGTATATGTATAACATATTATTATTACGTTTCGTTAATACCTTATTCTTAAATACCAAAAATTTTACACAAACACATTTTTTTGACAAAAATTATAAATCTTATACAAACTAGAGTATAAAATTTAAACTATCCCAAAATTTGATGTTACATTTGTTTGACATTTGGTACAGTGTTTTCGCTTTCATTGCTTTCGCCGTGAGGATCAGCCTGTGCATAATCTGCTTTGACGGCCACATAGAGTGAAAAAGCATGGTGGACAGCATCTTAAAGGACACTGGCCTTGAAGATGCAGATAATCTAGCAAATGTCATGGGTGATAGGGAGTTGTGGCGGCGCAATTTTGTTGCTAAGCCCCAAGCCGTGATAGCATTCTATAAATAGTAGTTGTACAGTGTTACAATACAGTGGTGATCATACCATAACTAAGAAATCCTTCTATATTCTCTCAGCAGATGCCAGGTTCCCATTGTACCGCTGTGCTGGTTTGATTAAGCACTAATATGTAAAGTGTCTTGCTTAGGGAGACAACAATGCGAAATTCCTATAGCTTCCAATATTGTCGGATTTGAACCTGTATTTTCGAACTCATATACACTGTATACACTCAACACTTTTACACTGCGATATAACAGCACTATGCTCATTTATGTTTTTTAACTTTAAGCTATTATTACCATCAGGCGTAATTTTAATTCCCGCTGATGGAAGTAAACTAATACTTACAATGATTTCCGATTTCTGCATATATTGTCACACACCACCAAGCGGAACGCGTGATATCGAATATTAACAAATACACTCTATGTACTGATATTTCAGTGTAATTTTACCACAAATTAAATTTAGATTAAACTGTTAAAATGTAATCCTCTCGATAATGGTTAAACCTCTATAAATTGATTGCATTAAACCAATAAGTAGGATCCATTCTAACTGATGTTTGCATTTAAGACATTGTATTTAGTGATGTAACAGAACAAATTAAGAATTGTATCCTGAGTCATTGAATCATGCGTAGCAAATTAAAAATGATATAACAGACAGACGCAGCAACACATATTTTACTCTACAATTGGCTTACCTTATGGAATTAATGATGAGATTGAATCATTCCTTTAGTGTATCAGAATATTCTAATCAAATAATTCCAATTCGGGGGAGATTCAACTTGGGAAAATTATCCCTGAACTTTATTGAGTTCGATTAGTCTGAATGTTTGATGCGCATACACTAAGATACAGTACTGTATGTCATTTATAGCAATAAATCTTAAATTATTACTGAAGTTATTACTAATTGTAAACTAATACAACTTAATATATATATTTAAAAATTATTGTTTTCGAAATGATTATTAAATTGTGTTGTGTATTGGAATTTTACCACTCAATTAATAAACAAACATAGGTTCACAAAGCGCCACTCAAGTCTACACAAGCAGTAGCTCTGAAGGACGTCGGACATGTACCTACTAAAGTTACGGTTAGGAATGTAAGTATAGCTATGCGTTATTGGCAGTAAACTATAGCAATCACTATCACACCATGGGTCTCTCTCTCGGTACTCTATTAAATATAGGTCTACCATTGTCTCCTCTCCACAGGGAAGCCACCAAAATCCCACCTCCTCCCCATTATCAATAGCTACACAATGATTGACGTATGACGACTGCCAAACTACCCACTATGGGCGGACTTGTCTACTATTGTTCGGCCTTTGGCTTGATTTATTGTAACACCCGCTGGGCTCAAACCCTGACAAATATTAATTAATCGTTAATCCTAAAATATAATACCCCGGGGGCCATTCTCCGGAAAAATGTGTACAATTTGTATGTATATTGAATATTTATATACATTTTAATTATATATATATGCCTCGGGATGTGTAATATAAATTTATTCTTCAACATTTCAGCAGTATATGTCAATAGTTAACACAAACATGTACTTGGTTAGTTAGGGATGGTTTTACAACCCTACATCCTCAATCAAATCGTGTAGGCCTGCAAATATGCAATATATGATATGCAATATAACCCAAAAATATTTCAAACTTTTGAGCACAAGAGAACATAGATTTGTACTGTTGTCTCAGGTGTCTGTTTAAAGGGGGGATGTAGTGGACCATTCCATTTCATATTGTGTCAGTAGATTTCGTCGTGTCTGTGCAGTTCGGAAATCCCTCAATTATTCTTGTGCACTGGAATCCCTGTCTAATCAATCTCACTCTGGGCGCGACCAGGAGGGGTCCGATTGTTTAGAGCAGCAGTAGTTCCAGTACTCCTCTGAGTCCATGCTGGGCTCTAACTGCTGAGGACACCAAATCTCTGGATGGCACATTCACAAGAATGCTACGCCGGGTTGGAGGTGTCTCATTGGTTCCCCCAAGCTTGACACTAGAACAAAATCGCCTCCGCTTTGCAGGACATTGCTTTCGCCGTGAGGACCAACCAGTGCATAATATTGTACTTTGGCAGCCTCATGGAGTGAATAAGCATGGTGGACAGCCCATGACTTTCTTGAGACGCATCTTAAAGGACACTGGCCTTGAAGATGCGGATGATCTAGCAAATGTCATGGGTGATAGGGAGTTGTGGCGGTGCAATTTTGTCGATAAGCCGGCACAGCATTCTTAAAAATGCAGCTGCAATGCAGCATGCCGATCCTAGTAGACCAGGGGCCCTGTTGTCGGTAAATCCAGTCCACGAGGTTTTGGTATGGATACCAGGGGAGTGTCAATGAAAGAGTGGTTTTGTGGTAACGTTGTATATTTGATCGAATACCACGAATGTTATCTCAAGTACTTTGAGGGTAGTGTAAATAATTTCACCAATAATACCAATAAGTTAAATAAATACACAAAGTAATATCACCGAGAGGATGGGATATTTGATGTAGCTAATCAATACACAAGAATAAACCACCGGTAAATACAATCAATATTGACAACATCTGACTAATCTGTTACTAAAACCTTTCCTCAACTTCATCCTATGAAACGAGCTGTAAGGGGCGTTTCTCTGCCTTTCTACCCCCGCTACAGACCTACTGTAACCTAATCTAACTATAATAGCACTTCCCGTTGGGCCTCTCTGTAATTACACAGCGTTTGTTCAGTACAAAACGCTACACATTGCTTTTGTTTGCTCACTTCTTATAGTATCTCTAAATGTCACTCCGTTCATACCAATCACACAATCATGCCATAATTAACTCCATTTTAGAGCCACTATTGTACCCAGTGTTATTATTTCTCTTCTATTGCCACGATATTGGTTTTATCTATTCGTTCGCAAATTGTACTGAAAAACCGTAGCATACCCTGTCCTGTTTTTCCGAGGTATCCCGACCAATGCCTCAATCGGCCAGTTTATATTCTTAAGAAAAGAGAAAAATCACGTATTCTAGTACATGTAGTAGGTAGTGTATGAGACAACTGTAGTTCCCTCCTGGCACCACGATGACAGTCTAGTATTGTGGTACAACCACTTGTGTATGTGGATCAGAAAGTACAGGTTAACGTTGAAGACATAAAGCTTAGGCAATGGCCAGTGGCGCCGGAAATTTTTTGAAAGGGCGGTGGCAGCATTAAAAAAAAGGCACAAAATGAATGGTTACAATGGCGGTGTTTTACTGTATCTATTGTGGCGGGTATACCAGTTATCAGGTATCACTACATGTTCTCGGCAGCGAGCAGCCCTCAGGTGCAGGGTACATGACTATGACTGCACATTAATTGAGCTCAATAAATAGGTCTTCGGTATATTATCCTGGGTGTGGGATATCAGCATTAGGACTACTTGAAACTGATAGTAAAATCACCCAGCAGTACCGGTAGTAGTTGAAAACTATTGTTAGTTTTGCTCGCAGTGAGCTAAGACCGATCCATTAGACGTTACACATGACGTGGGGTCTTCGCGCAGCATGTATCTGACATAAAATTATACTACTACTATAATCGGCCCGCTGCATTGGAGCTGCATATTAAGATGCTATGCTGGCTTAACAAAAAATATTTTTGCCACCAAATACCATGCAATTCTCAATTGGAATGCCCCAATGCAGCCTTGGCCATTCTGCCTTATATTGATATATTCTGTTCAGTATAATCTGGAAAGAATCTAAGGCTTTACCACCTAGAGGCAGACTGGATTACTACAGTCAATTTACAAAACTCATTCTGAGGTCTACAATATATGTGCCAATAATCAGGAAGGAATGAATATAAAAGATAATAGTGAAATATTTTCAATTCAGCCCACTAGCGGTGGACTGGAGAACTACCGAGGTTTACCGTCCCAACAAATTTTTGGTCTTCGGTCTAGCACGTATATCTGCCAAGTTTTGGCCTGAACGAATAACAAATTACGAAATGAGAGAAAGTTACCACTTTCATTCATTTCGCCCTCTAGCAGTATACCGGACAACTTCAGACTGATTACCGACCCTATAAAGACACAAGATGTGTTCTTGCAAATATCCGACAAGTTTCAGCTTGATCGGATCATAAATAACTGAATGGGTGAAGGGTTTTACTTTGAGACATTTCGCCCTCGAGAGGCAGCCAAGAGAACTGCAGACGGATTTGCCTCGTTTGAATGACAAGTTAATGTTCTAGTACAAATCTGCCAAGTTTCTGTTTCAACTTTGAACCTAATAAATGCAAAGAAATTGAAGGACATTTAATGTTAAAATACTTTTGGTCTTATTCATGCCTACAAATTTTCAAATCGACAGCTTTAAATCCGACATGGTAATTAGCATGTCCTAATGGTAACGCAAACGACGACGACGACAACTATTTGCCATTACTGACCTAACCCCCTACCATTGCCAGTTACGAAGGCTCCGCCAACATCGTGGCTCGCCCCACAAGAATGGAACCTCAGCCCAGGTAGTTCGTTCGTGGTCTGTCTGCTCCCCACCAGACATACACATAGAGCACTCCGACAATAATAATGTACTGTATAGGTAATATGCAGCTCAGTGCAGCAGAACAGATGTATACCACTACTCCTAATCGATATTATATCCACCCTCCTCCCCTAACCCTCAATTGATCTCACACTTGGCCAGGAATATACAGTAGTGAGAAATTGTGTATGGTATGGATATGAAAGTCATTGTTTACAAATTTATTGCTTTAATTTAGTATAAACTAGGAATGTGGATTCTTACATTTTTACGCATTAAATTTGGGGCTACGTTAAATCACAAGAGCACTGTCTGCCCCCCCCCCCCCCCCCCCACCTCCCCCTGGTTTCAGGGCAGGGGGGGGGGGGGGGGGGCAGTTGCCCCCGATGCCTCCGTGCTTTCAGCGCCACTGGCAATGGATTAAATGGCCGGCCCACAATTGGGAAAAAAACTATGGAAAAAATTTCCTATGGAAAAAACCGAAATTCAAGGTTCGATTATTTAGAGCAGCAGCCAGCTGCAGAACCATCCATCCCCCAATATCTAAAGCCATTCAGTACTAGGCTTTTACAGAATTATTTTGGCGGGAAATTTGTATTACACTGGATCCAGTTTCGGCTCGACGCCTAGCCTGTAATGTAATGTGTAGTACTGTAACAGTACTGCCAACTATTTGTGCCACTATAGCACCTAACAGATTAACGCGAGTTTATCACACTATTCATAATATTTTTCACAAGTAGTGGCTGACATAGTAAACCCTCTTACAGTACTGGGTGGGATATGCAGAAAGTATTACCAATGATACTTCCACGGTAGACAGTAGCTGTGATAGTTCCGATATTTTTTCTGTAATATTTATTTCTCGCGAGTTTCCAATTTAAATCGACATAAAAGGAATGTGCAGTACAAATGTGACGGAAACTAATACACTTTTATAATTTTTTTTTTGTTTATGTTTTTTATTTTTGTTTTTCGAGGGAGACGCTGAAGAGACCCAGTAAGGTCGAAACGCGTACGTGGTTTGGAGAGATATGAGATATTAATTTCAAAAAAAATTACGCGATACCTAAATTTGTTCACTACCCGGTTAAAAAGTACGCATGTGATGGGATTAGCCCTACACTACACTACATAAGTTATTTTCGGTAAAATAAACTTATCATTCGAATTTAAGACCCTAAATCCCTTCGTATAACAAATGAATACTAATACACTTGTCAGTCTGTATCCTGCGTGTATATCGGCAAGAAAGTATCTACATATTAGTCAGTAAAGATGTTGTTGGACAGAGGAGTTTCAACCTGGTGAAGACATACAAAATTCTAATGAATTTAATCAATTGGCCTGATAAGTAAAGAAGTATAGCATGGATAGTGTATATCATAGTATAGTACGCATATGCGTACTACACACTCTACTACCGTTAGTACTACTGTAGACTAAGGATAAATAAATGAAGGCGTAGGGCCTTAACAATCTACTCATTTGTTAAGCTCAATTAAGATGACAAGAGAGCGTGGCATGTACTGTACTGTACATATAGATTGCATGGACGTGTCCTTTGTCGAGACATCGCGTAGTGATGTACAGAGCGTGTGGAGCATTACACACAACACGCCACACACGGGAAGAGAAATAGATGAAGCGCAGCACATTGGGAATCTAGACTTTGAAGTGCAGCGCCTTTGGTAGAACTCAACGTCAGGATTTAAGCCTGACATGTTCAATATTTGATAAAACTTTGATCAAATTTTGATCAAAAGAACAGTTTTTAAAGAGCATGACTGTATTATTTATACTGATGCAATGTGATTTTCGTCGATTTCCCCCCGGAGAGGGGATGCATTTTAAATGCTTTGAAAGTACCCCAACCCCCCCCCCCCCCCCCACCCTGGCGATGAAGTCAGCGAGATAAGTATTTGAGTACCGCTATTACATTTAACCATTAGCTGTCGTTCAGTTGGTCTGTCTGCCTTTTTTCTGTCTGTATGTAACTTGGTCTCTCACCTATCGGCTAATGTCTGAAGGAATACAGTAATACAGTAACTTCGAACTGTGTGTCTGTCTGTCGGTCTGCCTGCCTTTTTCTCTTTAGCTCTGTCAAAAAGCTTTCTGCATGTCTGTCAAACTTTGATGAAAGTATGACGTAGCTTTGGTACAGTAACTTCCAACACTGTCTCGGTCAAAAGTCTGAAATATAATTTGCATGGCGGTTGCACTCAACTGTTCTCCTTTCACCCGCTAAAGAGCGACTATGCAATAGTTGAAATAGTACAGTAGTACCCTTATGTAACGCTTGCTTACGTGGTCCTAAGTGAAGGCCACCGCGAACGAATATTATAGTGCATACATTCCGACTATATCAAGTAATGTTGAAATATTGGTATGTAATAATAATATTGTTATGTGTTGCAACACTGCGCGTTGTCATTGTGTTACAATAGTGGTAGGTCAGCGGGTTACATAGCAATGTAGGTAAGGTTGCATGGGTATGCTGTGATGTATTCTATGTAACAGCATGATATATTCCATCTCTTATTCCAGCTCATCATTGATCTGTTAATCCTCTCAACATTGTATGAAAGGCATAGAGAGGGAGGCCACCAACGACTAGTGTGCGTTCTGTAATTATTATTGATGAGTTTAGCTCTAACATCTGTGGGAGTAGGAAGGGTTCTCAATGAATGATCTCATCAACTTTATAACACATATTCACGAATGACCTCATTACATTTCAACAATCAACTTACTTTGATCTAACTATATATTTATTTAATAGCAACTGTAGAATAATTATTGTTTACTTGTATTGTTTGTGGTACATCAATCGACAATGCATTTATCTGGCGCTGTTCTGCCAGGTGTTCTCTGGGGTATTGCAGTGGCTATCTGGTCAGCCACTTTGCTCAGCGGTCAGGAGTTGCTTGGCTGTACACCGGAGATACAGTTGTACGACGATGATGACCAGGGTGAGGTTGGGGCTTTTAAATCCTACACATCGAGCGCGGACACTGCTACACTAACAGCTGACTCTATGAACGACTTGACCTCTTCTGTGAGAGTTTCTTGTGGGATGTGAGTTGATTAACATAAATTGTTAACATTTTATATGTTCTAGTTACATATATATGTTACATATACTGTAGTTACATATAGGTCCAATTTTTCACCTCTTAAATTTTCAATCTCATTATTAATAATCAATTTTTGTTTTTAGATTAGTTTATAACGGGGGTATGTACACTGATCGAAGTGGCAGTTATACTGAATTACACCATGTCCTGGTGATTCATATATCGTTCATAGCTGAAATGAGATATCTCCTTACATTTGGAAAGTTGCTTTAATTAAAGATTACACATATTTATTTTATCTCCAAGGCAATACTTAGTACAGTAGTAGGCCTACCTAATAAGTTCTTTAGATACTGAGTTCGACACTATATTCCAGGACATGGTGTAGTGATGTTGATAAATCATATAAATTTTATTTAATATATTTAATATATTTCTTTCTCTCACAACTTACTATATATTGCACACAGGATACAAATACTGTATATATAATACATATAATATAATATAATATAATATGCAAAGGCACAGGCAATAGCGGGGCTAGTTGAGCCTGGACAGAAACAGAACAATAGCAATACCTAAAGAACCAAAAATACCAAGACCAATAATAATAATAATAATAATAATAAATGATATTTGTATTTGGTGTTGCAGGCGCCCTTAGGGAGTATTTACACTCTTATCAGGGCGCCTGCAGCTGCCACACTAATCTAATTTACAATTACCGGTAAACAAAAGGGTTTTCAGTTCGCGCCTAAATGAGTCATAGGTCATCATGGATTCAGTTGATCGGGTCGATGGCGGTAGTTTATTCCACAAACGAGGGGCAAACGAGTAGAAGCTCTTCGATGCTAGGGTGTTTTTCACAAGTGGGACAGAAAGCTTTGAGAGATTGCTGGATCGCAACGTACGGGTATCCTCAAGGATAGATATTTCATTGCACAAATAAGTCGGGGCAGTCCCAGACAGACATTTAAATGTGATACAAGCAAGCTTATAATTAATCCGTGATTCAATGGGCAGCCAGTGAAGGGATTTCAGCATTGCCGTTGCCGAGGTGTACTTGTATTGTCCATTGATAACACGATATCGCGGAGAATGAGTAACCAATCTTGCAGCGCTGTTTTGTATCATTTGTAGACGTTTAACTACTGATTTAGCGGATGTTTTAAGGACAGCGTTTGAATAGTCGATTCTGCTGGTTATGAATGCGTGGACTAGGGTTTCTAGAGCTGAAGTTGTAAGGTAAGGCCGAATTTTATACAAAGACCGGATATAATATTTCGATTTCGCTGCTGTTGCTACTATCTGATCTTTAAATTTCAATTCACTATCAAACACAACTCCGAGAGATTTAACCTTATCAGAGAAATCTATCTTAACGTTTCTGTATACAATTGTTCTAGCATTCAGAGGTATCTTCATTCTTTGTTGTTTCGTGCCATATACAATCAGTTCAATCTGGGTTAATTTGTAGGTGATTAACGTCCATCCAATCAGCAACAATATGTAGCACAGCAGTGATACGAGTCTTCAGGGTCTCTATATCTTCAGCATATCCAGTCACAAAGAATTGTGTGTCATCAGCATAGTTAGCACCTTTCACTCCTAATGCATCCACACGCCAGAACAGGTCAGTCATATACGCATTATAAAGTGCTGGCCCAAGGATACTTCCCTGAGGCACGCCGGTTTGAAGCAATGTTTTATCAGATGTACTCTCATCAATTTTCACGCATTGATGTCTGTCAGCTAAATAGGACTCAAAGAGATTAAGTGCAGTACCAGTGAACCCAAATTCTTTACTGAGCTTAAATATAAGGTTTTTGTGATGGACAGTGTCAAACGCCGCACTCAAATCAATATAGGAGCACAAAGTAACTTGTTGATTTTCTATTCCCTTAAGAAATTTATTTAGAAGAAATAGATTAGCAGTTTCAGTGGAATGGTGCCGTCTGTAACCAGACTGTGTCTGGTGAAAAGCTAGCTGTGGTGTAGCTCTATAAAGTATCACTTTCTCAACTACCTTAGATAAGAAACTAAGGTTTGACACTGGTCGATAATTTTTTAATATCTCAGCATCCAACTCCGGTTTCTTTAAGAGAGGTCTTACGATAGACAGTTTAAGAAAGGCTGGGAATTCCGCATCTGCTAAAACCATGTTTATATACATCGTTAAGGGCTGAATAACAACGGGAATTACTGATTTAAATAAAGGCGTTGGCATACAGTCCAGTTCGCAAGTTGCATTTGACATCTTCCTTATGAGTTGAGCTAAGTCCTCCTCTTGAAAAGGCTGAAATTCACAAAAGTCTGTTTTATATAATTTTGGGAGATTATTACATCGACTGCTCGTATTGAATGTCAACATAATAGTGTTAATTTTTTCAGTGAAAAAATGTGAGAACTTTGTTGCCAACTCAGCACTATTGCCATGCTTAGTCGGTAAAACAAGGTTTCCTCCCTTTCCCAATAACCTTTTGAACTGTTTCCACAGAAGTTTTGAGTTAGTCGAATTG
Source organism: Nemertoderma westbladi (assembly GCA_032718475.1). NCBI lineage: Eukaryota > Metazoa > Xenacoelomorpha > Nemertodermatida > Nemertodermatidae > Nemertoderma > Nemertoderma westbladi. Next base: position 11,181 of record JAUCBJ010005595.1, read on the forward strand.
GTATTAATATAATCGCAGTAAAACGCCCTTGTAGAATCGCGAAGCAATTTCGCTAGGTCCAACTTTGCTATATTTAAATTAACTTTGTTCTGCTCAGTCCGTTCTTTGTGAAACGCAAGTTCACACCATCTCTTCTCCTTCCGTTTAGTCTGGATCCCCTCCCTATCTTCCTCCCTGATTTTCGAGTGTTTAGTGTTGATCTTTACAATCTTCTCTTTCATGGGAACATGTCATTCAAACAAATTCCTCAGGTTCTTTACCCACGCCTCAAACCCTTTGCATGTTAAATCTCCACTACTCTTATCCAATCCATTAACTTTCAGCTCCGTTATAAATTTATCCTTATCAAAGACCAATAATCTAACCAACATAATGTAGACATACAGTACTGTCGTACTAAAGACACATAGTTTAAAAATATAAGTCATTTTATTATGAAAAGTAGTACTGGCTTTACAATTTTTGTCTTTAATTTTTTTTTCTAATTCATCTCGAGCAGATTTTTATCAAGATTCACAATTTGAAATCGTTTAGGAAGATCTCTCTAACTTCTCGGAGGTAGGGCTGTCTGTCCTTCAGTGTGTCTCCAAATCAATATAAAGCATAGGGTATACTATCTGTCTAAAAAAAATCCTTATATTGGTTTTCGAAGTCGGTGACTCCATTTCTGATGTCAGTAGGACTTATAAAATCAGGCTTGATCGTTTCTGTCTTTATGATTGTCCGTCAATATATATCTGACAGCCAAGCAGAAAATTTGGAAGTCGTCAAATGTTAAAACTGACACTTTAAATTAAATCAACAAAATTCAAAAAACCAATTGGTCTACCTGAAAGCCCAATTAATTCTGGTTGGGATGCAAGAATATTTGGCCTATATAGTAATCTGATACTAAAATATGCAAATTTGAAATATTTAGCATTGCCCTGCAACCTGGCGGTGCGGAGTGGAGGTCAAGAACATTGCTTAACTGATGTAACGAGATGGATTCGTACTATATTAGTATTTAATAAATTATAGCTTTAGCTTAGCTGAGATATAGGCCTACTAGTAACACAAGACTGCTGTCAGCTGATCACTGATTTCATGCAACCATCTAGGCCAAGTTTGCTTTATATTTATTTTGTACATACTTTGGTCCTTGGATACCTACCGGTAAGGTTTTTACTTAACTTGCTTGACAATAAATAATATAATTATCAATTAACATTAATGCTTCTTTGTTCACTTCAATTTATTATATATCTCTGCTTAGATTATATACATTAATCGTAAATTATTTAATAATTCTACTGCAAATGTTGTTATTATATAATTGTTTATAACAAGTAACATAATAATAATTCATTTTCACAGCTGGATATTGTACCAGGGCGACGGTGTAGGCGACAACTACATCGTTGAATTCGGGGATTACTCAGCCAAAGATTTAACAGAGCTCGATAACCAACTCAGCTCTATACTTCTTCTTCCAAAGAACGGCATTACTTTATTTCAAGACCGCGACTTTCGAGGTATATATTTCGTTATGTCAAAAACATATTGTTTAAAAAATACATCTCATTATTTATATGTCCAGGAGAATTTACTTTAATTTCCCAGAGTAATAATGGTTACGTTGAGGTTGAGGTTCTATAATTATAATTTTTTACAAGTCGGAGAGAAGATATTAATAATTTCAGGGTATTTTAAGAAGACTTACTGAGATTGAATCGCCAGAAATCTCGAATTCTCTAATAAGAACATAACATTTAACTAACAATGTGAAAGTTTTCTAGAAATACATACTGTACTGTACTTGACAAAGTACCGTAATGCCCAACAGGTATTCAATAGTTAACCAACAGGCTCAGGTTGTCCAGTTAGTTAGGACGTGGGTCTTTCAAGCAGAATTTTCATGAGTTCGAACACCAGAAAAGTACCACCCCTATATTGTTCGAAAAGCTGTTGACTTCAAGGAATTAGCCGCATCCCACCTAGCAGATCTGTAATGGTGAGTATGTTGGGGGAGTAAAGAAATGGTTAGATAGTGAAAGTATTCGATATACATACCATAAGGAGTACAGTGAGGAGGGAGGGGGGGGGGGGACACGCTAATTAAATGTTCAGTATGTTGTGGTTGCCGAACTCCAATAAAGAAACATTAAAATCATGTCCAATCATAAAGCGAGTGGATTAGATTAATTCCCTGCATAAGAATGGAAAACATAGTGCTAAACAGACCAATATTGAATGTTTGCAACCGAATGATGAAAGGGGAAATTAGAAAGAATTAGACCTCACATATGGAAACTGCTGCGTAAGAGCCAAAACGGATTTCGACCAAATAGATTAACAATAGCTCAGATACTTGCGCTACAGCGACTGATTGAGCGAGGGAATTAATTCAAAGAATCTCCCGGCTCTCCTGACTTTTGTGGACTTCAAGAAAGGATTCGACTCCATTCATAGAGATAAAATGCTGGAAATCCTAAGAGCTTATAAAATACCCGAAGTAATTGTCGCTGGTATTGGATTGTTATTATGTGACAGTGACATAGAAGCTCAGGTACTCTCACCAGATGTTGAAACTGAGTTCTACTCAATTATGGCTGCCTGACATTCTGCAAGGTGTCACCTTGGTGCCATTATTATTCGTAATTGTACTGGATTACACAACAAAGGGTGAAGATCTGAGATTGACATTACTAGAATGCAGAAGTAGTAGATATCTGGCAATTACAGTCACAGACACCAACTTTGTGGATGACAGCTAGCATAGAGTTACAGCTTCTACTGAATAAAGTCGAGAGGGCTGCTAAGTAGGCTAATAAACTTCGATTGCATATAAATGCTACCAAAACCGAATTCATGACTTGTAATGTTGATGGAAACTTGACAACCATTGATAATAATCAACTAAGGAAGGTCAAAGACTTCCAGTACCTTGGATCATGGATAGAGAGTAGCGAAAAGGACATAGAAGTTAGGAAAGCAAAGGCTTGGGTAGCTCTATCAAAAATGGATACCATCTGGAAATCAGATCTCTCCAGGCACCTGAAGACTAAGTTCTTTCGAGCCACAGTGGAAAGAGTATTTTTATACCGGGTGAGACTTGGACACGGACTAAATCTCTTGAACAACGAATTGATGGTTGCTACACAAGACTACTAAGGGTAGCCCTAAACATCAGCTGGAGACAACACATGACAAACGCCGAGCTTTATGGTACAATACCACCTGTATCAACAACCCCCCCCCCCCCCCCCCCCCCCCGTGAACGCAGTATAAGATTCAGTCAGTGGGCACTGCTGGAGAAATAAGCATGAAGTTATACCATATCTACTTTTCTGGTAACCAACACAAGGAAAGCGTGTAGCCGTGGACGACCAGCTAAAGCCCAGACCAGCTTGAAATGGATACTGAATTTGAGAGAAACGAAATTGCGACAACTATGGAGAATCGGGAAGCCTGGAAGGATCTCATTTCCACTGTCCAAACTTGATCGACCTAGAAGTACAGTAGAAGTAGTCATTGCAACTACCAATTGCAGTTCTGCCATAATGTCTGCCTATGTGATCTTCTGTGAGATGTGGCTGGTGCGAACTATGCTCTGTGTGGGTATATCATCATGGAGATTTTTTTTACTTTTGATATAGGCCTAAATTGTGATTGTGTCTAGAATGTAGTTAAATAGTATATATTTGTCACTTTGATTATTACATGACACTGTAGCTAAATATGTATATTTTTTGAAGTAAAGATATAAATTAAATTAATTTTTTTATTTGGCAGGACTCCATTATATTTCATGCAATGCGGCTCCCGGTGAAACGGACCCTGGTGCATCAAGCTCTTGCAATGATGATGACATCACTCCATTTAGGAACACCATCGACTCAATCATAGTGACTGGGAAATACCCTTGGCAAATATTCAGGTATAAATATTATATTAAACAATTTTTATTATTTATATTTGTATTTCATTAAACTAATTTATTATTAATATAATTTATATTCTGTATTTCTAAAAAAATTCAGAATTATTGTAATTATAACAAACCGGAGCTGTGATATATAACTTAGCTAAGAGTCATAAGACCCTAAGTAAATTTTTATCAAATTTTACTTTTTTTATACAATTCCTCTACACATCCAGTTTTGAAAGATAATGGGAAGTGATGATTATTACTGTAATAAAGTGAAATCTAATAATCCTTTTGTGCAATATTTTACTGCAGAATGACCCTAAATATCTCTAAATCTTTTATAGGGTCTCTTGAAAAGTTGAAATTTTTGACTTAGGGCCTTATGAGACCTAAGCTACGATATTCTGCGAAAAAAAGGGAAATAACCAAGGCGTGGCTTCCGCCAGGAAAGGAATACTACTGTAACAAGGCTGCTGCATGATATTCTGGCGAAAATGTAATTTCCCATGGTCTGCCGGAGGCTGAGCGGAGTCAGAGTGGGCTTCAGATCCGCTGGTATGACAAGGGTAACACACCCTTCAAGAACTGATTTAACCATTATGTTAACAATTATTAACAAAACATATATCAACCCCACTAACAGGCGAGAATATTACACCCAACAACAAATTAGCAAAATAGTGCAGAAACAATTGCTCAATAGTAACCATTAAAACGGGCAGAGATCGATGGTAAGACACTGATCGGCACACTGATTCCGAAGCAATAAGATATATACCAGAGTGTAACTGTAGCTGGAGATATCCATCCATCCATCAGATAATGGAAAGTTGTCCAAGAAAGACCAAATACAGCAGAGAAAATCAGCCACAACTACTTAGTTCTATTGCATAATGGTAGAACAATAGACAAGTAGATATGTCGAGATCAGAACGAAACTATGACGGAAGCAGCTAGGAGATATGTCCATATTAGCAGAGGCATTAAAGACCAGATTTGAACTTCCCGAGGTAAAACCGTTCGAATTTAGGGGGGAACATCTGGAAGAGTTTATATAATTTACCAACTTTCATGATGGAAGTATATACTAAAACGTCTTGAACCAAAAGGAGATCAGAGCATAAACAAACCAATAATAGTGCTGGAAGAATTGGGAATTTAGTAACTTTTTTTAATTAATTTAGTAATTTAGAGGGATTTAGTAACAATGGGATATAGTTACTGCTTTTAACATTTTATGCATCAATGGATTTTTTTAAGATATCAATAATTTCAATATAATTTGAAAATATGTATTTTTTTTTTATTCTTAGTGGCCTTCAATATACTGGAAACACTCAAGTTCTCCACAGGGGATATTACTCTGGACAACCTTACTTTTGGGATTTTCTCCCTGTTACTCTAAATGATGCTGAATCAATCAAAATTATTTGTGAAGAATCGATTTCAGGAGATGACGGTAAGTTAGCTTAGCATCCGATTATATAGCCCCAATAAGACTAAAATATTGTATTGTTCAGTAATGACAAGCCATTTTCGGACAACTCTTTGATTTATCACTCCCAGCGTTTCAAAATAATGGTTTTGGTTTGGCCATAATTTGGAATACAGGTATCTAACATGTACACAAATTGTATTTTATGCTTTTAATAGTAGAATTTTTATTATATTTTCAATACTTTTATGCAGGTAGATTGCTACGTAGACACCAACAGAAATATTCAAACTAATTGCTCAACAATTCTAGAAGTAGTTGGGTTTGTTTTGAGAGTGTCGTTCTCATTGACCTCTTCACTAGGCCAATCAACTATTCCCATATCCCACTCATGTAAGGTGGCAAAGGAGTTTTGAAATGCCATTCAAGCAGGTGCTCCTTCCATACCTGAATTACCGTTTCTTAAGAGAATGCATCTTCGAGGCTTTCTCTGAGCTTTCTCCTCCGACAAAGTTGGTATCATTAAGGGAGTATATGCGGCAGCAGATACATTGGTTGCGATGAATCTGTGCAGTGCACTTAGGAATGCAAGCTAGGAAAGATTGACGACTGCTACTACTACTACTACTAGGTCGAGCGAACTCGGACAGTGGAAATGAGATCCTTCGAGGCTTCCCGATTCTCCATAGTTGTCACAATTTGTCCTTTCAAGTTGATCTATATATGTTATGGCCGGTCGTCCACGACTTCGCTTTCCATGAGTTGGTTGCCAGAAAAGTAGATCTGGTATGACCTCGTTTTTACTTCGCCAGCAGTGCCCACTGAATCTTAATC
>JAUCBJ010005597.1:0-64388 GCA_032718475.1 Nemertoderma westbladi
GCAGATGTTTCCCCATCTCTTTCAGATACCCCTTGATCTCCCCCCGGCATCCCCCCATGAACTCCAGACGTCGGTCCATCTTCCCCAGACTTCCCCCCATCTCTTCCTCCAGACGTGGCGGCATCACCGGCTGGATTAACCTCATTCAATCCATTTTCAGCCTTTATCGCAGTTGGACTCGGTTGGTTTGAGTTTGACACTTCCACCTTCTCATCTGAACCTCCTCCTGGCTGAGGGGGTGGTGGAGGTGGTGGGATGTCGTTGTCGACACCCGTGTTTGATTCTTCAATGCGGCCATTAGATGACGCATCTATATCTTTAGCTTTTTCAACTTTAATACCCTTCTTTTCATTATATAAACGCTCAGATTCTAATTTAGCCAAGCGTATTTGCTCATTTTTTATAAGTCTTTGTTTTTCTCTCATTCCGAAGCCCACAGTATCGCAAGCAAAGGCGTTGGCGATAACGTAAGTGAATGGACAGACGATGACTTCCGGTATAGATACGAATTCGCGGACCTCCATTCCTGGAGCATTGCTATTTTCTGAACCACTTTTAATGATGTCATATCGCTTTAGAATGCGTCGGACTTCTGCCTCAGCAAAAACACTCGTCTGCAGTAAATAATCGAGTTCCTCTTTAGTTAACTGTGATTCATCGGTCGTCCCATTCTCTTCTATATCTCGTTCGTTATCCATCCTGATTTGTTACACATAAATTGATTTCAATTTATTATAATTGAGTGTTTCAGACCATTATGTATAAACTCAGATGTATAAACACAATAATAAATTAACTAATATAATACTTGTATAATATATAGTATTATATATTTATTGGCAACATGTCCGACCGCCTCAAGTTTTCTAATTATTGAATACCGTATAATTTTGGTGGTAATACATTTTATTAGAATTAATTAATTATGAACAATATTATTAATAAATACGTTTTAGATACCAATGATTAAAATATTATACATAAATTAGAGCGTCTCAAACCTCCTAATTCATTATACAGTACTAATGTACAACACACTTTTTGATTTGTATTTTACTTATCCTAAAAATAAACAAATTTCATTTTCAAAATTTCAACATTTAGTAGAACTTAGTTATTGTAAAGTTTGACATGCAAAGAACATTACAAAATTACTATTTGCTCTTATAGACTTCACTACTTTTTCGATAGTGTACAGTAGACATGGAGATGCTATTTACACTTCTCAAAAGTAACTACTACTACTACTAGGATCGGCATGCTGCATTGCAGCTGCATTTTTAAGAATGCTGTGCCGGCTTATCGACAAAATTGCACCGCCACAACTCCCTATCACCCATGACATTTGCTAGATCATCCGCATCTTCAAGGCCAGTGTCCTTTAAGATGCGTCTAAAGAAAGTCATGGGCTGTCCACCATGCTTATTCACTCCATGAGGCTGCCAAAGTACAAGATTATGCACTGGCTGGTCCTCACGGCGAAAGCAATGTCCTGCAGAGCGGAGGCGATTTTGTTCTAGTGTCAAGCTTGGGGGAACCAATGAGACACCTCCATGTTATATAGTGTCTGGTTGGAGATGTGTGCATTGTACTTGACACAATGAACCCGGCGTAGCATTCTTGTGAATGTGCCATCCAGAGATTTGGTGTCCTCAGCAGTTAGAGCCCAGCATGGACTCCCATAGAGGAGTACTGGAACTACTGCTGCTCTAAATAATCGGACCTTAAGTTTCCGATTAATTCTCGGCGACTTCCAAATCCTGGAAAGCCTATTCAAGGCAGCCCATGCCTTTCCCTTACGTATTCGAAGGTCCTCACCTGACTTCCGGATCCATGATCCCAGGTAACAGAAGTCATCCACATGCTCAAGCATACCATCTTTTGAGCTTATGCTCATCCGATCAGAGACTTGCTGAGGACTTCAAAAGTTAACTGTCAAAATTTTGGTCTTTCTGGAGTTAATAAAAAGACCAACACTAGAAGCAGCATGTTCTAATGAGTTGAGGAGCCGTTGGGCTCCCTCTAGTGATTCTGAGAGTACTCCTAAGTCATCAGCAAAGTCTAGATCAGTTAGGTACTTGGCAGGATTTCCTCGACTTCTGGAGCCAGTAGGTGGAGTTATCCTCACCCCATCATCATTATGATGATCTAAGGACATGCGTAGAACATAGTCAACAACAATTATGAACAAGAATGGTGCAAGTGTGTCTCCCTGGAGGACGCCCCATAACACTTCAAATGGTTCTGTGTCACCGTCAACAGTAGACACAAATGTTGTCGAACCATCGTATACTGATCTGATTGCTGCAATAATTTCATCAGGAATCCCATATACTGAAAGTATGCTGAACATACGTGAGCGAGAGACTGAATCAAAGGCCTTGAAGAAGTCAACAAAGATAACAGCCAGATGCCTGTCTTTCTTTTTTGATAACTCTTCAATTATCCTTCTAAGTGCCAAAATGGGCTCCATGGTCCCACGACCTTTACGGAACCCATTCTGATTTCCACGGAGCAGTCTCTCAATGGGATCCCTGATGCGATTTAATAGAATTCTATTGTATAGCTTTGCAGCAATCGAGATCAATGAGATTCCCCGAAAAGAACCATAGTGTTAGGTTGCCCTTCTTGGGAACTGGCACCAACTTATTTGTTTTCATTTCTTGTGGGACTCTTGTTGTTCGGTACATGTCTACTATGATGGGATAGATGAGCTTTAAACACTCAGGTATTTTAAAGACCTCAGGGGGAACACCATCTACTCCACTGGCACGATTGGTTTTAATGCTCTTTGCAGCAGCCTTCACTTCTGCAAAGGAGATATCACCAATGGGAATATCTGGGAGTACAGACTCAGACACTTTTACTTCTATAAAGTTATCAGGCAATACCCTGTCATTATTGAGGAGCTTTTCAAAGTGGGCCTTCCAACCATTGAGGCGATCGGCTGGTGATTCAGCCTTAACCTTGGTGGTTGGTTGGCTTTTTCGACCAGCAAGCAAGCAAGCAAGTTGATCAATCAATAAATTCCTCAAAGTACAATGAGATGCTTTGCGCTTGTCTAGATGAGCGTTCAAACACTTGAGAGAGGGGAATGCCAAACCCCGAATGTTACATCGAAGAGCATCAAAACGTTTCCTCACTTCAATGTTGGTTTGCACGTGGCCTACGTCATAGCAAGCCTTTAATTTTGCATTAAAGCTTAACAACAGGGAAGCTGATGTATCCATGGCAAAGACGATAGAGCGGCTTCTAGAACACCAAAATACTACAGCGCGTTTCTATAGAGAAGCAAAATTGTGAATTTTGTCATTCTGCGGAATCGGCTATAAAGTCTACTCGGTGAAAAGCTCACAAATGCGATCACCTTGATCTGGCCGATGCTCGCAAGTGTCATCTAAGCGATCTGAATTATTAGTATTAATTAATAACAAGAACCGCAGCGCACAGAACAAAATGCCCCTTATCAATGAGGCGGTAAATTATACCCAAACGATGCTGGTAATGTAACAAGGAGTAATTGTTGACCCAAACGATGCCGGTAATGTAACAATTGTTGACCCAGCATTGAAAATGAATTTTATAAATTAGGCAGCAGCTTATTTTTAGCCATACTCATGCGGTGTTGCGTGATGTTAGGCTTATTCAGTAAAACATTATAAACAAGTACCGGCATGTAAAGAGTTAATCTCGAGATTTGAAACTTTATTTAACTCTATTACTTTTAATAAAAAATAATGTTATAAAATTTATCAGGAATTATGTTTGTGTACAAAGTAGGCGGGCCTTAGTGAAGATTACCATTATCAATTAGCTATTTGTGTTGAAAGCCAACTACTCAGTTGTCCACAACCCATCAAGCAGAACTAATTTGGCAAAACGATGCAATGAGAAATGTGCCAACAAGCACAATGATACATTATAGTCCGAACAACTGCAACTAGAGCAACCTGTCAATCAAACAAGCGCAATCCTTTGATTGAAGTACATTTGGGAACGACTGTACTAATACTGCAGAAAGAACGCAACTAACGCACGACACAATCATAAACCTTTTACCTAACTATCGAAGAATCCTCCAATAACCTCTCAAAGTAAGAATTTCCTACGACGTATAACGATGTACCAGACCACGAACTTAAACATACGATTGAACTGCTATAGAATTACGAGACGGGGAGGGGATACTGGACGCAAAACCCGCCCTGGCGACTTAATATCCCGCCTCAATGTTAAATTCTCAATTTAGGGAAAGGAGCAGGTTACAGTGGCACGTTATATTAACCAAAACAATAAACTATACACAATAGATCAGGTTACAGTTTTATTTTTGCTCATAAACAGCTGTTGTTTTCGTCGAATTTCCCCTGGAGAGGAATTAACTTTTATTGCATCCAGTTTCCCCCCCTATCTGAGAATTATTGTACATATTATTATAGTATTTTTCTGCTGTATGGTTCTACAAATACTGCTAGCATATTTAAACAGTGGGAAACATAACAAGACTTTCGGACTAGACAACAGACGGGATGTAGTATTACAATTAATACCTGCATGATATTTCTATCCCCCCGTATTGGTACTAACTAATTTACTTATCTGCGTCGCTCCTTGATCAGTTAGTTACGTTTTTATCAGTCAGGTAAAATCAGCTGCCATTCACTGGCATTTGGGAAGAATTGAACAAGACGAAGCTGATTAATTCTACACTGGGGCGTAATAAAGGTATGCATGATAATCTACCATTGGCGATAATAATAATATAAAAGAATAACCACGCGTTATTTCCTGACAAATGCAGAACCTATATGGGTAAGCTGAAAATGAGTTGAATGTGCAGGTAGTCGAGTCCGATAGTTTCAGAAGCCTAATTTCATTTCATTTCCGGTATTGCTCCATCAACAGATAAAGTAACTGTATAATTAGTACAAATCACTAAAATGAAGATCTATAATTTTTAACATCGAGATTTGTCGCAAATGTTACCTCGGATACTGTGGCCTTCATGCTACATGCTTCTCATCTTGTCATTTATTTATAATTTTTGGAGGATATTGAATGCATAGTGCAATTTTATCGAATTTTGCGGTGTCTAGAACTAGCGTAGAATAGCTTTACAGTGTCGTTGACATGCTTCTCATCTTGTCATTTATTTATAATTTTTGGAGGATATTGAATGCATAGTGCAATTTTATCCCCATTGAAGTCGACTATTTATGTAGCTTACTGTTATAGACATACTCTGTATGTGATGATAACGTTGGCAAGTTTTCCTCCCATGCTGACATTTTAATAGACCTTGAGAATATTGGACAATCCCGAAAAAAACTTACTTGCATCATTACTGAATGAAATAAGTACAGCTAATATGCTGTAAACGTTAAGCCCACAACCGTTGACAGACACCCGAAAAACTGTTTTTACAAACAAAAATGAAAATGGAACTTAGGCTCTTGACTCTCGTTTACTGTTTTGGTTAGAATAAACAGGTTGCGAATGATACGAGTAAAACTGTGCTGATATAGTTCCCACATCTGGACCAATTTAGCAATACCTTACAAATTTAAATATGTAAATATTTGCTTTGCATCCAGCTGATAAATATTACAGCATATATAGAGTATTGACGGTTGACAAAAAGCGCCTCAATCTCAGCTGTGATCTGGGGTTTGTCTTCATATGGCCTTCATCATTAGAACTGTCTAACTTAAAGATCACTCGAAGATAAGTTTACTGTGAGAAGCAAAGGTCGGGAAATGTAACTATCTATAAATTCTTAAGGATTTACTAACTGACTAACTTACTTACTAACTTACAACTAATTAACTAAGTACTAAATAGCAAAGAAGAGAGTACCGCAGTACCACACCACAGGCAGACAGGATATCATAAATAAAGCTACTAGAAGATAGGTTGTCAGAGAAACGCCGAGAAAAACTACAATTCCAACTACCGGTAAGCGAATTAAATATACCAATCGATTCGGAAATGGCTAACTATACAACATGTGTCCGAAGTGGCTAGTGGATGCATTGTGAAGTACGACCACTTGGTCACTCACTACTTTGTGCCATTCGAAGAGCATTAATTATAATGAGCACACTCTGGATAATATAAAAAGAGCATGAGAGAAATTTTCAAGTACTGAGCAGCTGAGTAGGGTTTGTCTGGACGTTGTGAAATTCTTGTGAGTGATCATGATCCCTCATCCCATTTTTTGTGATTTAGAATAACTGACGAAGAAGTCCATTATATATATTCGAATCCGAATCCGAAGTACCGCATTGACGTCCTCCCCCAGTGATGATATTGGCAGTCGATATTACCTGTATCGGAAGTACAGTCAATGTCAGTGTTGACCAGACCGTGGGATTCAATTCAATAAGGAACTTGAAAAGCGAGATCTAGAGCTTAACTTAAACAAAAGGTTATCTTGTGTACAACAAGGTCTTACGGGATTAAGCGGGATAATGGAAAGGTTGAGCCTGTTACAGTGGAAGAGTTTGTATCCGGTACCTTCATTAAGTACATCAGCAATACTACTACTAGCATCGGCATGCTGCATTGCAGCTGCATTTTTAATAATGCTGTGCCGGCTTATCGACAAAATGGCACCGCCACAACTCCCTATCACCCATGACATTTGCTAGATCATCCGCATCTTCAAGGCCAGTGTCCTTTAAGATGCGTCTCAAGAAAGTCATGGGCTGTCCACCATGCTTATTCACTCCATGAGGCTGCCAAAGTACAAGATTATGCACTGGCTGGTGCTCACAACGAAAGCAATGTCCTGCAAAGCGGAGGCGATTTTGTTTTAGTGTCAAGCTTGGGGGAACCAATGAGACACCTCCAATGTTATATAGTGTCTGGTTGGAGATGTGTGCATTGTACTTGACACAATGAACCCGGCGAAGCGCTCTTGTGAATGTGCCATCCAGAGATTTGGTGTCCTCAGCAGTTAGCGCCCAGCATGGACTCCCATAGAGGAGTACTGGAACTACTGCTGCTCTAAATAATCGGACCTTAAGTTTCCGATTAATTCTCGTTGACTTCCAAATCCTTGAAAGCCTATTCAAGGCAATTCAGTAATGATGGGACAATGATTCCAGATCCAGATTATAAAGATTGTCGAGATTGCGGAAGCTCTTGCTCATTTTTCATATGAGCACACAAAGAAAGCGATCGGTCATGCTGTTGGATATACAAGGTAGGATCATGCAGAAGGAATTCTGTATGATCCTGAGAAAGTACTGATCCTTACGCGATCCTCATATAGGAATGAGCTCAACTATTGTGCAGGAAATAGTTCCTTAGAAGGGATACAATCCTTCACAAAATCGCACATTTGTAGTATTGCAGGATCGCTCTTGGGTGTAAATATATAATTCACCATTCCCCTGATGAATAAACTCTAAATGACTATTAAGATTCGATGCTACAAAATAAACAGTTTCGTTATTTTATTTTCATTTATCTGGATAGATATTTTGTAAGTAAAGGTCTATTGTAAAGTGTTTCATTACTTTAATTTTCAATGGTTTTCAACAAATTAAATAGTAGTGACAAGGTTCGTTCATGAACATTGAACCTAAAATCTCATGGTAAACACCTCGGTGTCAGCAATGGTCAGTTTTACTCGGATGGATGAAGGATATAATAATTATGAGGATATTTATAATAATTATTATACTGATGATGATGACAGAGAACATTATATTGACCAATGTTATGGGGGGTGATGAAATAGTTGATAGCTATGATGACAATGCCTACCCTTTAACCGCTTTGGAGTATTGTAAGAATTCATCTCCTCAAGTTCATAGACAGATAATGCAGATTTCCAAGATTCACTTGATCGGGTTCATCAAGTTACTAATAACATTTTTGATGATGTGACAATTCATGTGGAAATTAATAACATGAACGTTTGGGTCAAAATAGACTCGGAATATATCAGATAATATACTTATCTTCGGGAAACAACTGAAGCACACAATATTGCTTTAAAACAAGTGTTTGAAGATAAGGTCCATTACGCAGAGGTCGATTAGCTAAGTTTGAATACGGAACTAACTGATCAGGCTGGTGTGGTGATGACTATAACCGCTAATGCACCAAAATATGTCGCGGAGATTTACGTCAACTTGGATTCAACCTTTGTTCAACCTCTCTCACTAGCGGTGACGGGAGTGGCTTGTAAATGGCCTGTCGAGTCGATGCCCCAACTGTTTATCCTTTTCAGTACATGGTTCATTCACATTCTATCGGCGAAGTAATCTCGGGGTATATCGTCAGAAATGGTATTTTGAATGAAAATAGAAAGAAAAGCGCAAAATTACCTCAACGATTTTAACGCACCGCCATCCAAGGAATTTCCATTACATCCGTCGATTACTTACTTAGCAGGAAGGTGTACCTATTACAATAACAAGAATGAACGAGTAGTAACTGGTTGGGGAAAGAAGAATGAAATGTGTGACATCTTTATTTATATCTACTATGAATATAATACAAGCAATAAAATCCCCAGCGATCTATGAAATTTACTTCGAATAAAGGACTCTGGGATAAAACCTTTGGAGTGGACATTGAACAACCATCTGGATGACCTAGCCGAAGTACTACATCATTGAACAACCATCTGGGTGACCTAGCCGAAGTACTACATCATTGAACAACCATCTGGGTGACCTAGCCGAACTACTACATCATTGAACAACCATCTGGGTGACCTAGCCGAAGTACTACATCATTGAACAACCATCTGGGTGACCTAGCCGAAGTACTACATCATTGAACAACCATCTGGGTGACCTAGCCGAAGTACTACATCATTGAACAACCATCTGGGTGACCTAGCCGAAGTACTACATCATTGAACAACCATCTGGGTGACCTAGCCGAAGTACTACTTCAGGAAGACGAAATTAATCTAAACTCCGCAGTTTTGGTATTGCTTTCTACAATGAGATGCCCAATAACTGTAACCTAACCTAAAACAAATATGTAACCTATAATGTAACCTAATAAAACAAGGAAATCACAACTAAATATTAATTCGAAATGTTTTAATCAATTTATTTATCACTAAAAACAGTCAAATAACGACCCCGTTTCTGTTTTCTCCTACATAATATATAGCAATCTCTACAGTACTCCTAAAGCTCAAACAGATGATCTGGGATACTAACAGTATCCCAATAGTATACACATTATTAACATTATATTACAATAACTGACAGCTTGATAGTATTACAGTGCATAGTGCTGCGTGAAGGCTGTTAAACAGCCTTGACGCAGCACTATGCACTGCAATACTATCACTAAGACAATTTGTTTAGAAAGCCAGTCACCCCTGTTGGAATAAATTACCTCGAGCTGAGGAATAATGGCGATAAGTGGGAAATATGAGAAATGAAACTGGCTCCCTTTAAATCTCTACAACATAATATGGGATGTCTAGATGAATGAATTCCCCTGGGACCCTGTGATGGAGATAGGGTGACTGAATGCTGGGGAACCTGGAGTGATGGGGCTGAAAATACAGGAAGCCAGCCAGTAAGACCATCTGTCATGCCAAACCTGTTGCATAGCACTGCATTCTGACAATGATATCCATATAACTCCCTTCATGCCATAGGGATAAAATGTTCCACCGACCAGAAATGCAATGTATGCCTACCTAATGCGACCCACATAAAGAATATTGAAAAAACTGAATGTCTTGCATCCATTCACTTAAGGGTTTCGATTGAATGTCGCGCAAAGGACTATTTATAGTAAGCCTACTGAATTCTTCATTCAAGATGCGGTATCTGCCAGCCATCGATTGATAGAGGAGATTTCATAGATAAAAATTTGACATCACCTTGGCACACCTTAACTACCTTATCGAAAAAGGCACGATTGAATTCTGGTGTAATAAATAACTGAATTTGAGAGAAATTCAATGATATGAAGGGGCATCACAAAAACATAATCGGAAGAAGGGCACTCGAGATTTGTTAGCTGCGAGCTATCACATGGAAGATACAAAGTACATCATATCCCCTTAAAGAATTTAAAGCCACTGGTTGGCATATTGTATTGTGTAAGTAACCCGCAGATCCATCTAACTATATTGTGTAAGTAACCCGCAGATCCATCTAACTATAAAATTGATTAAATTTCTACAGGCACTGAATTTGTTTTCCATATTTTTGTGTTTCTCGCCACTACTATTAATCTCAATTGGCACCTTATTTTTTGAAAGAATGGTCCGCGATTACAGTTCCTATACCATGAATAATGATGCATAACAAAACAAACTTGACTTTTATTGTGCACGTCTTAAGAACCTGACCAGGTATAATATGGTGTTCATATCGCTGACAGTGTTTTTCGATTTCATGACAAATCTTCCAAAGAGACAACGATTCTACAGGGCCAAAGGTTCTACATCTACGCCTAAGCTTCAACAAAAAGTGTCAAATGTCCCAGAGTTGGGCCCAAGGTTCACAAACCTACATTATAATGTAGGTTTGTCCGAAAAATACTAATATCAAGCAGTTTTGTGTAAAAAAAATGTCAGGTGGGCCTATGATTTTCGACCAAAAAGACCCACAACATTCAATTTTTGCCTCCGAGAAATCAAAATGTAAAGTTCCATTTGGGAAGACTTAACCCTCCACACCCCTAAATCAAAATGTTACAGCGGCGCACCCAATGTTGACGTTGTACAGTACATATCGCATACACCGTCACCATAATATACCTTTTATTCCTGTTAATAATTTTAATTTTAACAATAATTATTCACACAAATTGTGATAGGGAACACAACGCATTTGTCATTAATAGACAAGAAGAGTAATATGTTAGGTATGTATGTGTACGATATGCCTCATAAACTACAAAGGTATTTAATAATTGAGCAAGTCGTATACTTACTTACCGTCCGTGACTTATTACACATATTATTGCAGTTAATTCAGTTTTAACCTTCCGCCTTGGATTTGGATATACAGCGCACATAAATTTAAGTAATTAAGTTGAACGTCCACTAATAATATATCAAACAGGTGCCGTCCCTACGCCATAGCAATCAGCACACCGCAACGCCTAATGAAACCATTTCAATGCAAGCATTAGCTGACGGAATCAGTCGCATCCTACTCAATCAAACTAATGGAATAAATAAAATCAAATAAAAATTTTATTTTAAATATGCACCGTTTAGAATGAGTGGTGGATAAGAATGCACGACACAACTAAGACAAACCAAATTGACATTTAGGATAAATTAAACATTTTCTTGACATACATTTTTGACAATTCCAGGAAATGCTCAACGCAGATGCCATATGAGTTAATTTCAGTAGGGTACCGATAGTGTCATGAAGAGGAATTATTTGTTACAGAGATCTCGAAATACGTCAATAAATCCGAATGATGTTGTCAATTAGCGATTTGACTTGTGGAGTAGGGACTATGCCGGAAACATTGAGTGCAAGCGCGCTGCTAATTATACTATTAATGGAGGTTAATCAACCTGAATATCGCATCTATTAATTTATCACGCCGGATCGATCTATTCCCAATATTGCATGTGATGGGTGCGCTATCAATAATATTTCTAAGAAGGAAATTTACCCGAAATGAAAGAAATTGTGTTAAAGTTTTTAAAGGCAAACCATAAGTAAGCTAATTAGAGTCCAAATTCAATATGTGTAAGTTCATCACCGCCCATCGATTTGACTGAACATAACTGACCTTGTATCAATCATATCATGATGGGACATTAGTGTTCGAAATAGACGAGGTGGGTGAACAAATTTTATAATAAAAATAAACCAGGAAACGTATTAGTGGCATAGTTTCAGATATACTGATTATTAACGGATTAATAAAATTATATAAGAAAACAAAACATATCAAAGTTAGAATCGATAATAATTATTAAAATTAATAGTTATCGACATTTCGGAAACGACCGGTCAAGGTAAAGTTACGAGATTCCACCGGGCATTCATTACATTATATCATCACATTATATTGGGCCCTTACAGTTAGTTCGGTTGGGTTGGACTAGTTTTATGGTGATATTATGATAGGAAGATGATAGGAACATGGATTATGATTAGCACAGACACTGTTATTAAAATATGCTGTGTGGTGAAGCAAGGAATATATGGAAATTTATTAAAAAAATTAAATATAACAATAAATATAACTGATATATATTATTCCACTAGAACAGAAATAGGCATACTGCAGCAATGATAGAACAATTTCATCAATTAACTAATTAAATAATCATGACAAAGGAGCAACACAACAATTATTATAGAATATGGAATACATACAATCAATGGGTGTGAAAGCTAAACAGGCAGCAGATAAATATCAACCACTGCTGACGACATGTAATGTTAGGTGAGAAGAGCAGATTACAGTGACAGTTAATCTAATCAAAACAATAAACGGGAGTCAATAACGCAGGTTCCAGTATTATTGCATTCGGCATAGCGTTTACACCCAACTTTAAAGTAATAATAAGACCGAAAATTTACCTTGGTAAACTGCATCCACAGTAGGAGACTAAATTCTAGCAATTACGGTCGAATAGGCTAGGCTATAAGGCAATATTAGGGATCCATTCTATGGCTTTTAGTTAAAATAACACCCATAAAATGAAATATTGCTCCAAAGGTTTCATCGTTGGTTTGATAATTATCAGTTTAAACTTTTAGTGTGATAACTTTACACATACGGCTCGAAACTTTATTCCCCCGGGTGATAAACACGAAGCAACATTAATTGAGTCTGATGTTAGATATGCCACTCAGTACATTACAACAGTAGTTTCATTTCTGACAGTCGATTAGCATATGTCCGAGTAATACTAACAATGCTGAGCTGATGATATCAGCATTGTTTATTGTCTTCACTTGTTTATTGTCTATAGACAATAAACAAGTGACAATCATCTCTTTCAAGAAACCGCTTTCACTTTCATTGTGTCAGAATTATTACTTCCAAGAATATTCTTAAGAAAAAATCGCACGTAATTATAAAATAAATTCAGTTTAATTGAGCTGAATTAAACTCCGAACTTTAATTTAACAATACTGTCAAGATAGACCCCCTATTTTACCGTTCTAGTAACATATAATATCATCTGAAGTGTAAAATTGATCATCTATGCTCAAATAAATATTACATCATAATATCTCGAAAAACTCAGCTTTGATATATGACTTAAACTTGACAATATGAGAAAAAATGTTGTTATTTAAACCTGAGCCAAAAAGTATTGTTAAAAGTGATTTTCGGGACCGTTCATAAATAACTTTACTAATAATTGGATTGGAAGGGGGGGGGGGGGGGGTTGTTTAACAAATTCACCAATAGTATTACATAATTATGGGTGAGGTCGTGGAGGGGTATTACACATGTATCTTAACACACGATCACTAAAACATTATAATTAATTATTATAATTATAAAAAACACAATAAACAATGTCGCAATTTTCACTATTGTCTGAGAAATCCATTTCAGGTTTTGGTGTAATAAAGTTATTGGTCAGAATCACCAAAGAGCTGCACAATTTAGGTTGAAAATGAGCACATCGAAAGAAAACTCATTAAATGGTTTTGGGGTTACAAAAATTAACTGAAAGAGACATGATGTCATTATCTATGAATGACCCATTAACTAAATACTTACTGTAATAATAACTAGATGATTAATAATTTTAGTTTGATAATCTGTGGAGAGATTATATCTTTACGGATAAATGGACCAGAGATTTCAAACAATACAATCTTCTATCAAATTAGTCCGAAATTGCCGCATTTCTCAAGTTTGGTAAGTTAACGAAGTTTTTACGACACCAACATTGCGTTACTCTCATATCCGGATCCATTTCGACAAACTTCACACCAACGTCACGTCCGCACCTGGAAGTTTCCTGCTTTTGTAATGTACTTGACACCTTTAAATGGTTTGTATTTCTAAAAATAAAATAAAACCATGCAGAGTAAGAGACATAATACTCTTAATTCGTTAAATCCGTTAAAAATCCGTTAGTGTTAACGCAATAACGCCAACTATTGCATTTAGTCCATAATAACTGCATGGAGAGGACAACTAACAGATCACTATACACCTACATCCAAATGGTATGCCTAGTTAACAGTTCTAGGCGTGTTCTTTACAAATAGTGGACCTGCAACTTTGTAATATGTCAGTTTTAACTGATTATAAGACTTAAAAATAATTCAACATGGCCTAAACAAATTCTACATTTGCTATATGCTACCACATTGCTATCCTGCTATACGTAGTCAAAACATCTTCAACGAATGGCCTGGTCGATAAATAAATTTATATACTTAGCTAGACTTTAACTAGCAGACTTTACCGTGTAATTTGCTAATATTAATAATTCTAAAACCTACCAATTTCGTGCTCTATCGATCCCCATGATAAAATTTGGAAAAGAAATTCCACCAAATAATTATATATTACATGGGAAAAAAAGTAGAACTTTCTTTCACTATTCTCGAGGCATTTTATTTACGAGCGTTAGCGACGTTAATAAACGGTCGAGAGAATATTGAAAAAAATGTTACGTTTTTTCCCATGAATACGTAATTTTATTCTTAAATTGGAACGTTTTTGTTGCTCAATTATTTAATAAAAGTTATAGAGCGGTATAGTGTTACAAGAACTGTAATATTAATATTTTACTATATTGCTTTGGCTTCCATAGTTACTCCTGGTGCCGCCTTAACTCGCTGTTAAATAATTTAGTGTTCTCGAATATTTATTACGTAACTAGATAGCCGGTTAACTACAGAAACTAATATTGGATATTGAGTTCTGTTTTGGAATTCGCCTTGCAGACACTAAAGTTGCAATAACTTTTTGAGTGTGTGCATGGATTTTGCAGAAATTACGTACTATTCCAATTCGATGCTCTTTCGATATGTAACAAAATTTAAAAAATTTCACCGAAAATATTTTATTTTACCTTTTTCGCCGGGAAAAAAGTAAAATCAGTGCAATCCTTTGGGTTTATTTTTTTCCCTAGGGAAAAAAATAACTTTTTCCCCGAGTTTGGGGTATATATTCGAGCAAAAAGTAACAATTTAAGAATAAAATAATTTTATTTATTATAATATTTTAACAGTAAAAACTAAAAAGTACCATATGCGATATTTGTAACCGGTATCGGTATACAGTTTTGGTTCATTACATATTATTTATGTGTATTAAATTGGATTGCACGATAAAACTTACCTCCCCATACATATCTAAACGATTAACCCGCAATCCCGACACTGCTAATTGTTCGATCTTAAAGTGAACAGTTACAATTGGATTGGAATCTGGTAAGGGAACGCCGTGCTGTAAATTAATCTAAAAAACAATTAGGATTGTTAAATGCACCAAACTGAAGTGACTTCCGGGAAACGCTCCGTCCTATAATTAGACTAGCTACTACAACAATATACAATATATTACCAGTTGGTTGGCCAACCGTGAAGGCAGTGATAGTGTTCGGCTGGTCACTCATGGAGAAACAACCGGGTATAGAATATTATACTAAATTAATATATTTAAAACTAATAAAGGATAAAGTGGACAAATTTAATGTAGAATAATACAAAGTTAAGGAAACAGATACATCGTGATGGTTTAGACATAAATTACAGAAAATATAATCATTATCAAAGCATCTTGTGGGGCGAGCCACGAAGTACGCGAGCTTAGCATACGGGTACCGCCGTCTGTGCTTCGTTTTGTTGTCGAATGATTGAGGTTACAGACTATCACAGTTGAGATGTCAACGATACACCGCTGGGGGGAGATAACTTCGGGCCTAGGTTGAACTTCTCAACGATACACCACTGGGGGGAGATAACTTCGGGCCTAGGTTGAATTTCTAAACGACACGCTACTGGGGGAGAGAACTTCGGGCCTAGGTTGAACTTCTCAACGATACGCTACTGGGGGAGAGAACTTCGGGCCTAGGTTGAACTTCTCAACGACACGCTACTGGGGGAGAGAACTTCGGGCCTAGGTTGAACTTCTCAACGACACGCTACTGGGGGAGAGAACTTCGGGCCTAGGTTGAACTTCTCAACGATACGCTACTGGGGGAGAGAACTTCGGGCCCAGGTTGAACTTCTCAACGACACGCTACTGGGGGAGAGAACTTCGGGCCTAGGTTGAACTTCTCAACGATACGCTACTGGGGGAGAGAACTTCGGGCCTAGGTTGAACTTCTCAACGACACGCTACTGGGGGAGAGAACTTCGGGCCTAGGTTGAACTTCTCAACGACACGCTACTGGGGGAGAGAACTTCGGGCCTAGGTTGAACTTCTCAACGACACGCTACTGGGGGAGAGAACTTCGGGCCCAGGTTGAACTTCTCAACGACACGCTACTGGGGGAGAGAACTTCGGGCCTAGGTTGAACTTCTCAACGATACGCTACTGGGGGAGAGAACTTCGGGCCCAGGTTGAACTTCTCAACGACACGCTACTGGGGGAGAGAACTTCGGGCCTAGGTTGAACTTCTCAACGATACGCTACTGGGGGAGAGAACTTCGGGCCTAGGTTGAACTTCTCAACGACACGCTACTGGGGGAGAGAACTTCGGGCCTAGGTTGAACTTCTCAACGATACGCTACTGGGGGAGAGAACTTCGGGCCTAGGTTGAACTTCTCAACGACACGCTACTGGGGGAGAGAACTTCGGGCCTAGGTTGAACTTCTCAACGATACGCTACTGGGGGAGAGAACTTCGGGCCTAGGTTGAACTTCTCAACGACACGCTACTGGGGGAGAGAACTTCGGGCCTAGGTTGAACTTCTCAACGATACGCTACTGGGGGAGAGAACTTCGGGCCTAGGTTGAACTTCTCAACGACACGCTACTGGGGGAGAGAACTTCGGGCCTAGGTTGAACTTCTCAACGATACGCTACTGGGGGAGAGAACTTCGGGCCTAGGTTGAACTTCTCAACGACACGCTACTGGGGGAGAGAACTTCGGGCCTAGGTTGAACTTCTCAACGATACGCTACTGGGGGAGAGAACTTCGGGCCTAGGTTGAACTTCTCAACGATACGCTACTGGGGGAGAGAACTTCGGGCCCAGGTTGAACTTCTCAACGACACGCTACTGGGGGAGAGAACTTCGGGCCTAGGTTGAACTTCTCAACGATACGCTACTGGGGGAGAGAACTTCGGGCCTAGGTTGAACTTCTCAACGACACGCTACTGGGGGAGAGAACTTCGGGCCTAGGTTGAACTTCTCAACGACACGCTACTGGGGGAGAGAACTTCGGGCCTAGGTTGAACTTCTCAACGATACGCCACTGGGGGAGAGAACTTCGGGCCCAGGTTGAACTTCTCAACGACACGCTACTGGGGGAGAGAACTTCGGGCCTAGGTTGAACTTCTCAACGATACACCACTGGGGGAGAGAACTTCGGGCCTAGGTCGAACTTCTCAACGACACGCTACTGGGGGAGAGAACTTCGGGCCTAGGTTGAACTTCTCAACGACACGCTACTGGGGGAGAGAACTTCGGGCCTAGGTTGAACTTCTCAACGACACGCTACTGGGGGAGAGAACTTCGGGCCTAGGTTGAACTTCTCAACGACACGCTACTGGGGGAGAGAACTTCGGGCCCAGGTTGAATTTCTCAACGACACGCCACTGGGGGAGAGAACTTCGGGCCTAGGTTGAACTTCTCAACGACACGCTACTGGGGGAGAGAACTTCGGGCCTAGGTTGAACTTCTCAACGATACGCCACTGGGGGAGAGAACTTCGGGCCTAGGTTGAACTTCTCAACGACACGCTACTGGGGGGAGATAACTTCGGGCCTAGGTTGAACTTCTCAACGATACGCTACTGGGGGAGAGAACTTCGGGCCTAGGTTGAACTTCTCAACGATACGCCACTGGGGGAGAGAACTTCGGGCCTAGGTTGAACTTCTCAACGACACGCTACTGGGGGAGAGAACTTCGGGCCTAGGTTGAACTTCTCAACGATACACCACTGGGGGAGAGAACTTCGGGCCCAGGTTGAACTTCTCAACGATACGCCACTGGGGGAGAGAACTTCGGGCCTAGGTTGAACTTCTCAACGATACGCTACTGGGGGAGAGAACTTCGGGCCTAGGTTGAACTTCTCAACGATACGCCACTGGGGGAGAGAACTTCGGGCCTAGGTTGAACTTCTCAACGACACGCTACTGGGGGAGAGAACTTCGGGCCTAGGTTGAATTTCTCAACGACACGCTACTGGGGGAGAGAACTTCGGGCCTAGGTTGAACTTCTCAACGATACGCTACTGGGGGAGAGAACTTCGGGCCTAGGTTGAATTTCTCAACGACACGCTACTGGGGGAGAGAACTTCGGGCCTAGGTTGAATTTCTCAACGACACGCTACTGGGGGAGAGAACTTCGGGCCTAGGTTGAACATCTCAACGACACGCTACTGGGGGGAGATAACTTCGGGCCTAGGTTGAACTTCTCAACGACACGCTACTGGGGGAGAGAACTTCGGGCCTAGGTTGAACTTCTCAACGATACACCACTGGGGGAGAGAACTTCGGGCCTAGGTTGAACATCTCAACGACACGCTACTGGGGGGAGATAACTTCGGGCCTAGGTTGAACTTCTCAACGACACGCTACTGGGGGAGAGAACTTCGGGCCTAGGTTGAACTTCTCAACGATACACCACTGGGGGAGAGAACTTCGGGCCTAGGTTGAACATCTCAACGATACACCACTGGGGGAGAGAACTTCGGGCCTAGGTTGAACTTCTCAACGATACGCCACTGGGGGAGAGAACTTCGGGCCCAGGTTGAACTTCTCAACGATACGCCACTGGGGGAGAGAACTTCGGGCCTAGGTTGAATTTCTCAACGACACGCTACTGGGGGAGAGAACTTCGGGCCTAGGTTGAACTTCTCAACGATACGCTACTGGGGGAGAGAACTTCGGGCCCAGGTTGAACTTCTCAACGATACGCCACTGGGGGAGAGAACTTCGGGCCTAGGTTGAATTTCTCAACGACACGCTACTGGGGGAGAGAACTTCGGGCCTAGGTTGAATTTCTCAACGACACGCTACTGGGGGAGAGAACTTCGGGCCTAGGTTGAATTTCTCAACGACACGCTACTGGGGGAGAGAACTTCGGGCCTAGGTTGAACTTCTCAACGATACACTACTGGGGGAGAGAACTTCGGGCCTAGGTTGAATTTCTCAACGACACGCTACTGGGGGAGAGAACTTCGGGCCTAGGTTGAATTTCTCAACGACACGCTACTGGGGGAGAGAACTTCGGGCCTAGGTTGAACTTCTCAACGATACGCTACTGGGGGAGAGAACTTCGGGCCTAGGTTGAACTTCTCAACGACACGCTACTGGGGGAGAGAACTTCGGGCCTAGGTTGAATTTCTCAACGACACGCTACTGGGGGAGAGAACTTCGGGCCTAGGTTGAACATCTCAACGACACGCTACTGGGGGGAGATAACTTCGGGCCTAGGTTGAACTTCTCAACGACACGCTACTGGGGGAGAGAACTTCGGGCCTAGGTTGAACTTCTCAACGATACACCACTGGGGGAGAGAACTTCGGGCCTAGGTTGAACTTCTTAACGACACGCTACTGGGGGAGAGAACTTCGGGCCTAGGTTGAACTTCTCAACGACACGCTACTGGGGGAGAGAACTTCGGGCCCAGGTTGAATTTCTCAACGACACGCCACTGGGGGAGAGAACTTCGGGCCTAGGTTGAACTTCTCAACGATACGCTACTGGGGGAGAGAACTTCGGGCCTAGGTTGAACTTCTCAACGACACGCTACTGGGGGAGAGAACTTCGGGCCCAGGTTGAATTTCTCAACGACACGCCACTGGGGGAGAGAACTTCGGGCCTAGGTTGAACTTCTTAACGACACGCTACTGGGGGAGAGAACTTCGGGCCTAGGTTGAACTTCTCAACGACACGCTACTGGGGGAGAGAACTTCGGGCCCAGGTTGAATTTCTCAACGACACGCCACTGGGGGAGAGAACTTCGGGCCTAGGTTGAACTTCTCAACGATACGCTACTGGGGGAGAGAACTTCGGGCCTAGGTTGAACTTCTCAACGATACGCCACTGGGGGAGAGAACTTCGGGCCTAGGTTGAACTTCTCAACGACACGCTACTGGGGGGAGATAACTTCGGGCCTAGGTTGAACTTCTCAACGACACGCTACTGGGGGAGAGAACTTCGGGCCTAGGTTGAACTTCTCAACGACACGCTACTGGGGGATAGAACTTCGGGCCTAGGTTGAACATCTCAACGATACACCACTGGGGGAGAGAACTTCGGGCCTAGGTTGAACTTCTCAACGACACGCTACTGGGGGAGAGAACTTCGGGCCTAGGTTGAACTTCTCAACGACACGCTACTGGGGGATAGAACTTCGGGCCTAGGTTGAACATCTCAACGATACACCACTGGGGGAGAGAACTTCGGGCCTAGGTTGAACTTCTCAACGATACGCCACTGGGGGAGAGAACTTCGGGCCCAGGTTGAACTTCTCAACGATACGCCACTGGGGGAGAGAACTTCGGGCCTAGGTTGAACTTCTCAACGATACGCTACTGGGGGAGAGAACTTCGGGCCTAGGTTGAACTTCTCAACGATACGCCACTGGGGGAGAGAACTTCGGGCCTAGGTTGAACTTCTCAACGATACGCTACTGGGGGAGAGAACTTCGGGCCTAGGTTGAACTTCTCAACGATACACCACTGGGGGAGAGAACTTCGGGCCCAGGTTGAACTTCTCAACGACACGCTACTGGGGGAGAGAACTTCGGGCCTAGGTTGAATTTCTCAACGACACGCTACTGGGGGAGAGAACTTCGGGCCTAGGTTGAACTTCTCAACGATACGCCACTGGGGGAGAGAACTTCGGGCTTAGGTTGAACTTCTCAACGATACGCCACTGGGGGAGAGAACTTCGGGCCTAGGTTGAACTTCTCAACGATACGCCACTGGGGGAGAGAACTTCGGGCCTAGGTTGAACATCTCAACGACACGCTACTGGGGGGAGATAACTTCGGGCCTAGGTTGAACTTCTCAACGACACGCTACTGGGGGGAGATAACTTCGGGCCTAGTTGAACTTCTCAACGACACGCTACTGGGGGAGAGAACTTCGGGCCTAGGTTGAACTTCTCAACGATACACCACTGGGGGAGAGAACTTCGGGCCTAGGTTGAACATCTCAACGACACGCTACTGGGGGGAGATAACTTCGGGCCTAGGTTGAACTTCTCAACGACACGCTACTGGGGGAGAGAACTTCGGGCCTAGTTGAACTTCTCAACGACACGCTACTGGGGGAGAGAACTTCGGGCCTAGGTTGAACTTCTCAACGATACGCCACTGGGGGAGAGAACTTCGGGCCTAGGTTGAACATCTCAACGACACGCTACTGGGGGGAGATAACTTCGGGCCTAGGTTGAACTTCTCAACGACACGCTACTGGGGGGAGATAACTTCGGGCCTAGTTGAACTTCTCAACGACACGCTACTGGGGGAGAGAACTTCGGGCCTAGGTTGAACTTCTCAACGATACACCACTGGGGGAGAGAACTTCGGGCCTAGGTTGAACATCTCAACGACACGCTACTGGGGGGAGATAACTTCGGGCCTAGGTTGAACTTCTCAACGACACGCTACTGGGGGAGAGAACTTCGGGCTTAGGTTGAACTTCTCAACGATACACCACTGGGGGAGAGAACTTCGGGCTTAGGTTGAACTTCTCAACGATACACCACTGGGGAGAGAACTTCGGGCCTAGGTTGAACTTCTCAACGACACGCTACTGGGGGAGAGAACTTCGGGCCTAGGTTGAACTTCTCAACGATACGCCACTGGGGGAGAGAACTTCGGGCTTAGGTTGAACTTCTCAACGACACGCTACTGGGGGAGATAACTTCGGGCCTAGGTTGAACTTCTCAACGACACGCTACTGGGGGAGAGAACTTCGGGCTTAGGTTGAACTTCTCAACGATACACCACTGGGGGAGAGAACTTCGGGCTTAGGTTGAACTTCTCAACGATACACCACTGGGGAGAGAACTTCGGGCCTAGGTTGAACTTCTCAACGATACACCACTGGGGGAGAGAACTTCGGGCTTAGGTTGAACTTCTCAACGATACGCCACTGGGGGAGAGAACTTCGGGCCCAGGTTGAACATCTCAACGATACGCCACTGGGGGAGAGAACTTCGGGCTTAGGTTGAACTTCTCAACGACACGCTACTGGGGGAGAGAACTTCGGGCTTAGGTTGAACTTCTCAACGATACACCACTGGGGGAGAGAACTTCGGGCTTAGGTTGAACTTCTCAACGATACACCACTGGGGAGAGAACTTCGGGCCTAGGTTGAACTTCTCAACGATACACCACTGGGGGAGAGAACTTCGGGCTTAGGTTGAACTTCTCAACGATACGCCACTGGGGGAGAGAACTTCGGGCCTAGGTTGAACTTCTCAACGATACGCCACTGGGGGAGAGAACTTCGGGCCCAGGTTGAACATCTCAACGATACACCACTGGGGAGAGAACTTCGGGCCTAGTTGAACTTCGGCAAGAATGTTTTGGATGTACTAGGCAGGGCGCATCTATAACATAAATGGTCGCTAAAAATAAACTCAGGTTATTCTGGAGAGTATTAGTTTTGCGGAGACATTGTCGGATATCTTCGGATCAGCTGTTTGTAGATGTAAATTACTTACAGTTCCGGATATCTTTGGGTCAGCTGTTTGTAGATGTAAATTACTTACAGTTCCGGATATCTTTGGGTCAGCTGTTAGTGAATGAGATTTACTTACAGTTCCGGATATCTTTGGGTCAGCTGTTAGTGAATGAGATTTACTTAAAGTTCCGGATATCTTTGGGTCAGCTGTTAGTGAATGAGATTTACTTACAGTTCCGGATATCTTTGGGTCAGCTGTTTGTGAATGAGATTTACTTACAGTTCCGGATATCTTTGGGTCAACTGTTTGTGAATGAGATTTACTTACAGTTCCGGATATCTTTGGGTCAGCTGTCTGTGAATGATATTTACTTACAGTTCCGGATATCTTTGGGTCAGCTGTTTGTGAATGAGATTTACTTACAGTTCCGGATATCTTTGGGTCAGCTGTTTGTGAATGAGATTTACTTACAGTTCCGGATATCTTTGGGTCAGCTGTCTGTGAATGATATTTACTTACAGTTCCGGATATCTTTGGGTCAGCTGTTTGTGAATGAGATTTACTTACAGTTCCGGATATCTTTGGGTCAGCTGTTTGTGAATGAGATTTACTTACAGTTCCGGATATCTTTGGGTCAGCTGTTTGTGAATGATATTTACTTACAGTTCCGGATATCTTTGGGTCAGCTGTCTGTGAATGATATTTACTTACAGTTCCGGATATCTTTGGGTCAGCTGTTAGTGAATGAGATTTACTTACAGTTCCGGATATCTTTGGGTCAGCTGTTAGTGAATGAGATTTACTTACAGTTCCGGATATTTTTGGATTAGCTGTTAGTGAATCAGATTTACTTACAGTTCCGGATATCTTTGGATTAGCTGTCTGTGGCTGCAGCTTTCCAACATCCCAGATCATTCGCTTGTTCTGCTGGTCGAAGTTGTATGTGCCTTGTGTCGCATTCAGGTTGACATTTAGAACAGATTTAGGTAACTGGACGGAAAGTTGCAACAAGTCAACCTGAAAATTGTAAGTAATAACTATTTACACACTTGTGTGTAAAGTAGCACATTACAATGCGATGATCCGAGTGGCTTTCTTACACGAACGAACGTTAGTGAGTGAGTGAAAATAAAGCCACGAGGATCAGAACACTGTAAAGTACTTTGCAACAAGTATGTTATGTAGTTTTATTCCAGAATTTTAACATTACGAAATGATTGTATATATATTATAAGTGATAGAAACTGCACAAATTATATTAGTTGCTGTATAAATAAATGTAAAAATGACATAAATTATGTTATAAATAAGTTA
Organism: Nemertoderma westbladi; assembly: GCA_032718475.1. NCBI lineage: Eukaryota > Metazoa > Xenacoelomorpha > Nemertodermatida > Nemertodermatidae > Nemertoderma > Nemertoderma westbladi. Next base: position 24,077 of record JAUCBJ010005597.1, read on the forward strand.
GCTTATATTTATGGTGGCGTTTGGAACCATGTTATAATGATATAGCTAGGCCCTACTGGATATTAATAGCTATACCCCGCCTACCGGTAGATATTGCAGTAGGCCTATCTGGCTGTCAGACAAATTCCCACCTATTGTTTACGTGGTATCCAATGACGGCGTTAGTAATCTCCCCTTAGTGGATATTACTTAACACCGTCATGGGTTACCACGTAAACAATAACACCAAATAAAATACTAATTGGACAGGCCAATACAATGCTGTAATGTCCTCTAAAGTTGTAAAGTTCTAAATAACAACTCGCTGTTAATACTAACGGCGTTGAGTAATGTTACAATTTTGGAATAATATAATATCATTTATTGCTCGGTGAAAAATACATCCTATCCAACCATTCTAGATAAAATATAAAACAGCACATTATCAGCTAAAATCTACGATATTTAGGGTTTTCGTGGGCGGTGATTTCATTTCCGATGTCTATTTTGTCTGTTTACATGTTTGGCTGATTGCTTTCTGTATGTCTGTAAGTCTCTCGGGTAAATATTTAAAAGCCCATTTCTCGGCAGTTTAATTTTATCAAATAACTGATTTACGACAATTTTAACTAAAACATTAAAACCATGATAATTTGTAGTTTCATACAATTTAGTAATTCGTAGTTAATTTGATGTTATTTCAACAAGAATCACTAAGTTAATGATTCAACCCCTGTCTTCTTTTGGACGGTTATACGGGCGCACCTTCGTTGCTCACAGCTACGACGTCGTCCACATTCTAAATATTAATTGGAATAATCCCAAATACCACAAACCAATTGTTATTATCATAATTATTAATACAGTAGTTATCTTAAAATGAAACTCACCGTTTTCCCCATAGATTGCTTAGAACCAACGGATATGTCAAGTCTGCCTCCGCTATCACGAAATGATATTGAGGGTTTAACGAAAACTGGAATTGCAACCATACTAAATAAGAAATAAGATACAGGGAATGTAAATGTGTGTGGTGAACTGAGTTGAAGATTTTTTTATGCTCTAATGCAAATGACAAATGTAAATAGTTAGTGTTGTTAAGTACAAGACATCAATTCAGAAAAGAAACCAATACCAGTGACAAACTGAACTCATTCAGACTCACACTAATAAATTACATTCCCGATAACAGGTTCAAACCTAATTTTGCACCCCAATATTCTTTAAACCTACTTTTGCACACGATATTGTTTAAACCTATAACTTTGCCCCCGAAATGGTTTAAACCTACTTCTGAGCCCCGATGTGGTAAGTCATTAGCCGAAAGTTGCCATCAGGGGGAACGAAAGAGAGCAGCCGTTCAGATTCCCAACGCTTGTATCGAACGCAGGGGTGGAAGGCTACGTCATCCAGCAGCCGGGGGTTAACGAAGGTCAACGTTAGATCCGGCATACCAGACAGACGGATGGAACAGTCGATGACACCGGTAATCTCAGCTGATACAGTAGACCCCTAAAATGGGAATCAAATAAGTCAGATAAGTTGGTTAAATAAGAATTTATACAAGTGAGACTGTATAGGAACTATCATGGTTTTGCATTTGTAACGATTTAAATAAAATGAAAATATTTCAACATTTCCTAAGCGGTTCAAATAAAGTTATCCCAATAGCATTGATGAGTTGTCTTTGTTTAGTAAGCGTAATAGCTTCCTACGAAGTCGAAGATGGTACCGAAACATATGGCAGGTAATAATAGATTTAATGAACAAAAAAACGAATTTATAATGGGACTTACTAGGTTGTCAATAATACAATCTAGACTATCAATGATATCAACCAGCGCCTCGTTACTAGTGTAGGACACATTAGCCCGTCGCCATGGCACCGGTGAGAACAGCTGGCCGGCAGGTAAACGTGCTGATAAACTAATCACCAACATAACATGCGAGAGAGAGAAACAATGCAACAATAATAATTAGCAGCAATTAATTAATTATTATTAATTAAGCAAGAGAGAGGAAAGTGCCAATATCAATGAAGTACCGATCACATACTTTAGGACCATGTTACAGAAATTAGGGACCGTGTACAAAATAATGTCACGCCATTTTTGACGATTTTTGACCCCCCCCCCCCCCCCCCCCCCCCCCATCATCAATGTCACAATCTGTGACTAATTTTGTAATCCCCCTCCCCCCTTGAACATCACGTCACAAAAATAACCAGTATAGTTAATAAAAAAAATGTTAATACTAACTAGTTCTGCTACCGATATATTTAGTAATATTTTATTATAATATTAAATATATTACAGTATTAGTATTATAAATATTATATTATAAAATAATATTTCTCTATTAGTTCTGGAGGATTTTAAAACATAAAATGGATAGGATATTATTACATTAATATGAGTTAAGCAAAAAGATACGATAAATTCTATATTATATGATGAGCTATCAGACGATTTTTGAGCGCTGGCAAAAACCTGTTGGTAAAAGGCCATAGTGGCTCATTTTGAAACCGGATCGAAAGAAAGAATACAAGAGAAGAAAATAAGAATAAAAATCATAATAGGGTTATACAGTTTAGTATATACAGACAGACACACATACACTCCGCCCCTCCCCTACCGACCGATAAACAAACAAACAAACATAGTAAAAATAAACCAAGTAATCGCGGCTGTAGTGCTGAGAATAGCCTAGTTAATGATGTTGTTTGTTGTACCTGTAATATACTTGTATACTACTAGTCTAGTTACCGGTAAATAAAATATTTACTCCTCTATGGCATGGTACTCGTTCGAATAAATACTTATTATTTTAGAAATAATATATTTTATTGTAATAAGTTTTGTATTTGCAAAATGTATTTTATTTGTTCACACAAAGTGCAATTGTGACGTCACAAGTATAGCTACCCCCCCCCCCCCCCCACTCCCCTATGCCACAAATTGTCACAAAATTGCAAACCCCTTCCCAGCCCTTCGACCGTGACATAATTTGTGCACGGTCCGGCCCCTAAGGCAATAAAAACATAATTTAGTAAATTAATAATTATAATACCTCGAAAACATCGTGCAAATTACAAACATTTAAAATATAAGATGAAATGAAAAAAATTAACACAAAGACAATTTATAGCGCGGACAACTAATACCGACACTGCGACACAGACAATAAATATGATATTTCTAACACCAACTTCATGTTAGATTTATTTTATTTTTCATGTCCCCTTAAGTAAAAAAGTAAAAAAAACATAAACTTATAAATTAAATTTAGACCGAAAATTGAGTCACGGAAATGGGCACAACTTAATTATAACATACTGTAATTGTTTTAAGAGAATAATTAAACGATTCGACTCCTAGTATATTAGATAAACAGAATTTGTAATATAAAGTTTTTAACAATTAATTAATTATTAATTATTTCGCAATTTTAATTGGTAATTATACTTTATTGTGAGCAATTAAAAGCTCAATGAGATTCAAGTTGATTAAGGAAGCAAGGAAAATATTTGATAATATAAATAATATTATCAATATTCGCATTATAATAGTCATACCGCCACCAAAAGCATAGCAGTTAAAGGAAACTAACAAGTATAGCGCCACCAGTTTACAATCAAAACATTTCGTTAAGAAACAATTAATTAAGCGGAAAGCAAAAAAACATCAAAGGTTATTTCGCGAGAAGCATGCCGATCGATTACTCACAGACTTATCGATTATAGTGTCTATCTCTTCAACACAATCAAAATAGGCCTCATTATTAGTATAGCGAACACCAGTCCGACGCCAGGGTACGTTGGATAACTGGCCGGCAGGTAACTGGTCGCTTACGCTAGGGGGCGCAAATAAACATTGGGGATGTAAATAAACGATGACGGTAGCCGACAGAACGGGGTGCGGTTAATGTAAATAACCAAATCCGTTAGTATATAGAATATAGGGGATATTTGATAAAATACAAATTCTTCATGTAAAATGTGAGGATATCAACGCGATCTGTTAAGTGCAAGCGGGTACCATTGGTTTAGTGTACGTTGGACCCACAGTTAGCTGCGGGTACCATTGGTTTAGTGTACGTTGGACCCACAGTTAGGTGCGGGTACCATTGGTTTAGTGTACGTTGGATCCACAGTTAGGTGCGGGTACCATTGGTTTAGTGTACGTTGGATCCACAGTTAGCTGCGGGTACCATTGGTTTAGTGTACGTTGGTCCCACAGTTAGCTGCGGGTACCATTGGTTTAGTGTACGTTGGATCCACAGTTAGCTGCGGGTACCATTGGTTTAGTGTACGTTGGACCCACAGTTAGCTGCGGGTACCATTGGTTTAGTGTACGTTGGATCCACAGTTAGCTGCGGGTACCATTGGTTTAGTGTACGTTGGTCCCACAGTTAGCTGCGGGTACCATTGGTTTAGTGTACGTTGGATCCACAGTTAGCTGCGGGTACCATTGGTTTAGTGTACGTTGGACCCACAGTTAGCTGCGGGTACCATTGGTTTAGTGTACGTTGGTCCCACAGTTAGCTGCGGGTACCATTGGTTTAGTGTACGTTGGATCCACAGTTAGCTGCGGGTACCATTGGTTTAGTGTACGTTGGACCCACAGTTAGCTGCGGGTACCATTGGTTTAGTGTACGTTGGACCCACAGTTAGCTGAGGGCACGATTGGTTTAGTGTACGTTGGATCCACAGTTAGGTGCGGGTACCATTGGTTTAGTGTACGTTGGAACCATTACAGTTAGCTGCGGGTACCATTGGTTTAGTGTACGTTGGACCCACAGTTAGCTGCGGGTACCATTGGTTTAGTGTACGTTGGACCCACAGTTAGCTGCGGGTACCATTGGTTTAGTGTACGTTGGACCCACAGTTAGCTGAGGGCACGATTGGTTTAGTGTACGTTGGATCCACAGTTAGGTGCGGGTACCATTGGTTTAGTGTACGTTGGAACCATTACAGTTAGCTGCGGGTACCATTGGTTTAGTGTACGTTGGACCCACAGTTAGCTGCGGGTACCATTGGTTTAGTGTACGTTGGATCCACAGTTAGCTGCGGGTACCATTGGTTTAGTGTACGTTGGATCCACAGTTAGGTGCGGGTACCATTGGTTTAGTGTACGTTGGAACCATTACAGTTAGCTGCGGGTACCATTGGTTTAGTGTACGTTGGACCCACAGTTAGCTGCGGGTACCATTGGTTTAGTGTACGTTGGACCCACAGTTAGCAGCGGGTACCATTGGTTTAGTATACGTTGGAACCATTACAGTTAGCTGCGGGTACCATTGGTTTAGTGTACGTTGGAACCATTACAGTTAGCTGCGGGTACCATTGGTTTAGTGTACGTTGGACCCACAGTTAGCTGCGGGTACCATTGGTTTAGTGTACGTTGGAACCATTACAGTTAGCTGCGGGTACCATTGGTTTAGTGTACGTTGGACCCATTACAGTTAGCTGCGGGTACCATTGGTTTAGTGTACGTTGGACCCACAGTTAGCTGCGGGTACCATTGGTTTAGTGTACGTTGGACCCACAGTTAGCTGCGGGTACCATTGGTTTAGTGTACGTTGGACCCATTACAGATAGCTGCGGGTACCATTGGTTTAGTGTACGTCGGACCCATTACAGTTAGCTGCGGGTATCATTGGTTTAGTGAACGTTGGACCCATTACAGTTAGCTGCGGGTACCATTGGTTTAGTGTACGTTGGACCCACAGTTAGCAGCGGGTACCATTGGTTTAGTGTACGTTGGAACCATTACAGTTAGCTGCGGGTACCATTGGTTTAGTGTACGTTGGACCCACAGTTAGCTGCGGGTATCATTGGTTTAGTGAACGTTGGACCCATTACAGTTAGCTGCGGGTACCATTGGTTTAGTGTACGTTGGACCCACAGTTAGCTGAGGGCACGATTGGTTTAGTGTACGTTGGACCCACAGTTAGCAGCGGGTACCATTGGTTTAGTGTACGTTGGACCCACAGTTAGCTGCGGGTACCATTGGTTTAGTGTACGTCGGACCCATTACAGTTAGCTGCGGGTACCATTGGTTTAGTGTACGTTGGACCCACAGTTAGCTGCGGGTACCATTGGTTTAGTGTACGTTGGACCCACAGTTAGCTGCGGGTACCATTGGTTTAGTGTACGTTGGACCCACAGTTAGCTGCAGCGGGTACCATTGGTTTAGTGTACGTTGGACCCATTACAGTTAGCTGCGGGTAACATTGGTTTAGTGTACGTTGGACCCACAGTTAGCTGCAGCGGGTACCATTGGTTTAGTGTACGTTGGAACCATTACAGTTAGCTGCGGGTACCATTGGTTTAGTGTACGTTGGACCCACAGTTAGCTGCGGGTACCATTGGTTTAGTGTACGTTGGACCCACAGTTAGCTGCGGGTACCATTGGTTTAGTGTACGTTGGACCCATTACAGTTAGCTGCGGGTACCATTGGTTTAGTGCACGTTGGACCCACAGTTAGCTGCGGGTACCATTGGTTTAGTGTACGTTGGATCCACAGTTAGCTGCGGGTACCATTGGTTTAGTGAACGTTGGACCCACAGTTAGCTGCAGCGGGTACCATTGGTTTAGTGTACGTTGGAACCATTACAGTTAGCTGCGGGTACCATTGGTTTAGTGTACGTTGGATCCACAGTTAGCTGCGGGTACCATTGGTTTAGTGTACGTTGGATCCACAGTTAGCTGCGGGTACCATTGGTTTAGTGTACGTTGGACCCACAGTTAGCTGCGGGTACCATTGGTTTAGTGTACATTGGACCCACAGTTAGCTGCGGGTACCATTGGTTTAGTGAACGTTGGACCCACAGTTAGCTGCGGGTACCATTGGTTTAGTGTACGTTGGATCCACAGTTAGCTACGGGTACCATTGGTTTAGTGTACGTTGGATCCACAGTTAGCTGCGGGTACCATTGGTTTAGTGTACGTTGGACCCACAGTTAGCTGCGGGTACCATTGGTTTAGTGTACGTTGGATCCACAGTTAGCTGCGGGTACCATTGGTTTAGTGTACATTGGACCCACAGTTAGCTGCGGGTACCATTGGTTTAGTGTACGTTGGAACCATTACAGTTAGCTGCGGGTACCATTGGTTTAGTGTACGTTGGATCCACAGTTAGCTACGGGTACCATTGGTTTAGTGTACGTTGGATCCACAGTTAGCTGCGGGTACCATTGGTTTAGTGTACGTTGGACCCACAGTTAGCTGCGGGTACCATTGGTTTAGTGTACGTTGGATCCACAGTTAGCTGCGGGTACCATTGGTTTAGTGTACATTGGACCCACAGTTAGCTGCGGGTACCATTGGTTTAGTGTACGTTGGAACCATTACAGTTAGCTACGGGTACCATTGGTTTAGTGTACGTTGGATCCACAGTTAGCTGCGGGTACCATTGGTTTAGTGAACGTTGGACCCACAGTTAGCTGCGGGTACCATTGGTTTAGTGTACGTTGGATCCACAGTTAGCTACGGGTACCATTGGTTTAGTGTACGTTGGATCCACAGTTAGCTGCGGGTACCATTGGTTTAGTGTACGTTGGACCCACAGTTAGCTGCGGTTACCATTGGTTTAGTGTACGTTGGACCCACAGTTAGGTGCGGGTACCATTGGTTTAGTGTACGTTGGAACCATTACAGTTAGCTGCGGGTACCATTGGTTTAGTGTACGTTGGACCCACAGTTAGCTGCAGCGGGTAACATTGGTTTAGTGTACGTTGGAACCATTACAGTTAGCTGCGGGTACCATTGGTTTAGTGTACGTTGGATCCACAGTTAGCTGCGGGTACCATTGGTTTAGTGTACGTTGGACCCACAGTTAGCTGAGGGCACGATTGGTTTAGTGTACGTTGGACCCACAGTTAGCTGCGGGTACCATTGGTTTAGTGTACGTTGGATCCACAGTTAGCTACGGGTACCATTGGTTTAGTGTACGTTGGATCCACAGTTAGCTGCGGGTACCATTGGTTTAGTGTACGTTGGATCCACAGTTAGCTGCGGGTACCATTGGTTTAGTGTACGTTGGACCCACAGTTAGCTGCGGGTACCATTGGTTTAGTGTACGTTGGACCCACAGTTAGCTGCGGGTACCATTGGTTTAGTGTACGTTGGATCCACAGTTAGCTGCGGGTACCATTGGTTTAGTGTACGTTGGACCCACAGTTAGCTGCGGGTACCATTGGTTTAGTGTACGTTGGACCCACAGTTAGCTGCGGGTACCATTGGTTTAGTGTACGTTGGAACCATTACAGTTAGCTGCGGGTACCATTGGCGTAGTGTACGTTGGACCCACAGTTAGCTGCGGGTAACATTGGTTTAGTGTACGTTGGACCCATTACAGTTAGCTGCGGGTAACATTGGTTTAGTGTACGTTGGACCCACAGTTAGCTGCAGCGGGTACCATTGGTTTAGTGTACGTTGGAACCATTACAGTTAGCTGCGGGTACCATTGGCGTAGTGTACGTTGGACCCACAGTTAGCTGCGGGTAACATTGGTTTAGTGTACGTTGGACCCATTACAGTTAGCTGCGGGTAACATTGGTTTAGTGTACGTTGGACCCATTACAGTTAGCTGCGGGTAACATTGGTTTAGTGTACGTTGGACCCACAGTTAGCTGCGGGTACCATTGGTTTAGTGTACGTTGGACCCACAGTTAGCTGCGGGTACCATTGGTTTAGTGTACGTTGGACCCATTACAGTTAGCAGCGGGTACCATTGGTTTAGTGTACGTTGGACCCACAGTTAGCTGCAGCGGGTACCATTGGTTTAGTGTACGTTGGACCCATTACAGTTAGCAGCGGGTACCATTGGTTTAGTGTACGTTGGACCCACAGTTAGCTGCAGCGGGTACCATTGGTTTAGTGTACGTTGGACCCACAGTTAGCTGAGGGCACGATTGGTTTAGTGTACGTTGGACCCACAGTTAGCAGCGGGTACCGTTGGTTTAGTGTACGTTGGACCCACAGTTAGCTGCGGGTACCATTGGTTTAGTGTACGTTGGACCCACAGTTAGCTGCGGGTACCATTGGTTTAGTGTACGTTGGACCCACAGTTAGCTGCGGGTACCATTGGTTTAGTGTACGTTGGACCCACAGTTAGCTGAGGGCACGATTGGTTTAGTGTACGTTGGACCCACAGTTAGCTGCGGGTACCGTTGGTTTAGTGTACGTTGGACCCACAGTTAGCTGCGGGTAACATTGGTTTAGTGTACGTTGGACCCATTACAGTTAGCTGCGGGTACCATTGGTTTAGTGTACGTTGGACCCACAGTTAGCTGCGGGTACCATTGGTTTAGTGTACGTTGGAACCATTACAGTTAGCTGCGGGTACCATTGGTTTAGTGTACGTTGGACCCACAGTTAGCTGCGGGTACCATTGGTTTAGTGTACGTTGGAACCATTACAGTTAGCTGCGGGTACCATTGGTTTAGTGTACGTTGGACCCACAGTTAGCTGCGGGTACCATTGGTTTAGTGTACGTTGGACCCACAGTTAGCTGCGGGTACCATTGGTTTAGTGTACGTTGGACCCACAGTTAGCTGCGGGTACCAGTGGTTTAGTGTACGTTGGAACCATTACAGTTATCTGCGGGTACCATTGGTTTAGTGTACGTTGGACCCACAGTTAGCTGCGGGTACCATTGGTTTAGTGTACGTTGGACCCACAGTTAGCTGCGGGTACCATTGGTTTAGTGTACGTTGGAACCATTACAGTTAGCTGCGGGTACCATTGGTTTAGTGTACGTTGGACCCACAGTTAGCTGCGGGTAACATTGGTTTAGTGTACGTTGGACCCATTACAGTTAGCTGCGGGTACCATTGGTTTAGTGTACGTTGGACCCACAGTTAGCTGCGGGTACCATTGGTTTAGTGTACGTTGGAACCATTACAGTTAGCTGCGGGTACCATTGGTTTAGTGTACGTTGGACCCACAGTTAGCTGCGGGTACCATTGGTTTAGTGTACGTTGGAACCATTACAGTTAGCTGCGGGTACCATTGGTTTAGTGTACGTTGGACCCACAGTTAGCTGCGGGTACCATTGGTTTAGTGTACGTTGGACCCACAGTTAGCTGCGGGTACCAGTGGTTTAGTGTACGTTGGAACCATTACAGTTAGCTGCGGGTACCATTGGTTTAGTGTACGTTGGACCCACAGTTAGCTGCGGGTACCATTGGTTTAGTGTACGTTGGACCCACAGTTAGCAGCGGGTACAATTGGTTTAGTGTACGTTGGAACCATTACAGTTAGCTGCGGGTACCATTGGTTTAGTGTACGTTGGACCCACAGTTAGCTGCGGGTACCATTGGTTTATTGTACGTTGGAACCATTACAGTTAGCTGCGGGTACCATTGGTTTAGTGTACGTTGGAACCATTACAGTTAGCTGCGGGTACCATTGGTTTAGTGTACGTTGGAACCATTACAGTTAGCTGCGGGTACCATTGGTTTAGTGTACGTTGGACCCACAGTTAGCTGCGGGTACCATTGGTTTAGTGTACGTTGGACCCACAGTTAGCTACGGGTACCATTGGTTTAGTGTACGTTGGAACCATTACAGTTAGCTGCGGGTACCATTGGTTTAGTGTACGTCGGACCCATTACAGTTAGCTGCGGGTACCATTGGTTTAGTGTACGTCGGACCCATTACAGTTAGCTGCGGGTACCATTGGTTTAGTGTACGTTGGACCCACAGTTAGCAGCGGGTACCATTGGTTTAGTGTACGTTGGAACCATTACAGTTAGCTGCGGGTACCATTGGTTTAGTGTACGTTGGACCCACAGTTAGCTGCGGGTACCATTCGTTTAGTGTACGTTGGAACCATTACAGTTAGCTGCGGGTATCATTGGTTTAGTGTACGTTGGACCCATTACAGAACATACCGTTACATCGCACTAACTTGGATTTCCCAGTGACTGTATTAACCACTGAACGAAGTATATTTGGGGGTCTGATGAGTTCTTGAAGAATGTTCGACTCGGTTGCCAGGGGAAACCCATTGTCTAGCATTTCCTCTAAAAGCTAAAATATTTTTAATTTTAATAATATTAATTTTATACAGGAGTGTATCTAGTCAAATAACATTATATATTAACTTGATTATGGTGAACGGCTACGCAATCAGATAGATTTGGTTGGATTGATTGCTTATATACAAACAGAACTGTAAAGATACATCCACCGCCACCAATATAATTATTAGGAACCGCAGGTTACTTGCTGTAACAAGTCTACCCTGAAATGAATCTATGTTGGTTGATAGATTGAGTTAGTGTGATAGATTAATTAATTATTGAGTGATCAAATTGAAAACGGCTCTAACAATATTCAAAATATTTTCAACAAGGGTAGATACATTTAAAGTCACTCGAAAATTTTCAGACTAAGGGGGTCAGGGGTCTAGCAATGCGATGCTCTGATTGGCTAATACTGAACCTCGAAAAAACTCGACTACTGGTAATCAAAAACGAAATTTTTCAATTCTCGCTAGGAATATCCCACACCATTTATCAGCTGTATCTGTATGTATACTTTGGGAGGGTCGAGACCAGATAATATGAACTAACTATTATAAAACCAAATGAAATATGCTAGAATTTCAGTTTCTTTACTGCCAAGGTTGCAAGGTTCCACCTTGGTGTGTAGTAGTTGCATTGAATTCACATCTCCCATAGGTCGTGGGTTCGATCCTCGCATTGGCCAGGGCAGTTTTCGTTTCGGCACGAATGCTTTGAAGGGACCAGCCAGGGCGCATAGCTGCCTTTCATCCTTAAATGGTTGCTAAATGTGTACTGGAGTTTCCTCTGGAGAGTATTAACTGTTTTAGGTAGCTAAATGAGTACTGGAGTTTACTCTGGGGAGTATAGTTCTTGGGGGACCGCACTGGAAATAAGTCGTCAGAGTTTGTGCGTAATCCCTGGCCTAACGGCCAAAGAGAATTTATTTTTTTACATTATACCGCATCGCGGTGTGTCCAAGTAGTTTAATTACAAACAGACTCAACTCGCCTCGTAAACGACAACTAAGTTGTCCTTTATTGTAGTCTCATTGCATTCTTGGAAGTAATCGTTGAAGGTATCCACCACGCGGTAGAGAAACTCCAGAACGAAAAGTGGAGGAACTAGAAATAAATTATTAGTTACGAATTAATGATAAAATGTTCTATTTAGATAAAAGAGTTAGTATTGTTGGCTGGACCTGTGCTGTGTGCTCGTGTGAAATAAATGTTCTATTTCAGAGGAGGCGGGAGGGGGTGAATGCGGAGGCGGGAGGGGGTGAATGTGGAGGCGGGAGGGGGTGAATGCGGAGGCGGGAGGGGGTGAATGTGGAGGCGGGAGGGGGTGAATGCGGAGGCGGGAGGCGGTGAATGCGGAGGCGGGAGGGGGTGAATGCGGAGGCGGGAGGCGGTGAATGCGGAGGCGGGAGGCGGTGAATGCGGAGGCGGGAGGGGGTGAATGCGGAGGCGGGAGGGGGTGAATGTGGAGGCGGGAGGGGGTGAATGCGGAGGCGGGAGGCGGTGAATGCGGAGGCGGGAGGGGGTGAATGCGGAGGCGGGAGGCGGTGAATGCGGAGGCGGGAGGCGGTGAATGCGGAGGCGGGAGGGGGTGAATGCGGAGGCGGGAGGCGGTGAATGCGGAGGCGGGAGGCGGTGAATGCGGAGGCGGGAGGGGGTGAATGCGGAGGCGGGAGGCGGTGAATGCGGAGGCGGGAGGCGGTGAATGCGGAGGCGGGAGGCGGTGAATGCGGAGGCGGGAGGGGGTGAATGCGGAGGCGGGAGGGGGTGAATGTGGAGGCGGGAGGGGGTGAATGCGGAGGCGGGAGGCGGTGAATGCGGAGGCGGGAGGGGGTGAATGCGGAGGCGGGAGGCGGTGAATGCGGAGGCGGGAGGGGGTGAATGCGGAGGCGGGAGGCGGTGAATGCGGAGGCGGGAGGCGGTGAATGCGGAGGCGGGAGGCGGTGAATGCGGAGGCGGGAGGGGGTGAATGCGGAGGCGGGAGGGGGTGAATGTGGAGGCGGGAGGGGGTGAATGCGGAGGCGGGAGGGGGTGAATGCGGAGGCGGGAGGGGGTGAATGCGGAGGCGGGAGGCGGTGAATGCGGAGGCGGGAGGGGGTGAATGCGGAGGCGGGAGGCGGTGAATGCGGAGGCGGGAGGCGGTGAATGCGGAGGCGGGAGGGGGTGAATGCGGAGGCGGGAGGCGGTGAATGCGGAGGCGGGAGGCGGTGAATGCGGAGGCGGGAGGGGGTGAATGCGGAGGCGGGAGGCGGTGAATGCGGAGGCGGGAGGCGGTGAATGCGGAGGCGGGAGGCGGTGAATGCGGAGGCGGGAGGGGGTGAATGCGGAGGCGGGAGGGGGTGAATGTGGAGGCGGGAGGGGGTGAATGCGGAGGCGGGAGGCGGTGAATGCGGAGGCGGGAGGGGGTGAATGCGGAGGCGGGAGGCGGTGAATGCGGAGGCGGGAGGCGGTGAATGCGGAGGCGGGAGGGGGTGAATGCGGAGGCGGGAGGCGGTGAATGCGGAGGCGGGAGGCGGTGAATGCGGAGGCGGGAGGGGGTGAATGCGGAGGCGGGAGGGGGTGAATGCGGAGGCGGTGAATGCGGAGGCGGGAGGGGGTGAATGCGGAGGCGGGAGGGGGTGAATGCGGAGGCGGGAGGCGGTGAATGCGGAGGCGGGAGGCGGTGAATGCGGAGGCGGGAGGGGGTGAATGCGGAGGCGGTGAATGCGGAGGCGGGAGGCGGTGAATGCGGAGGCGGGAGGGGGTGAATGCGGAGGCGGGAGGGGGTGAATGCGGAGGCGGGAGGGGGTGAATGCGGAGGCGGGAGGCGGTGAATGCGGAGGCGGGAGGCGGTGAATGCGGAGGCGGGAGGGGGTGAATGCGGAGGCGGGAGGCGGTGAATGCGGAGGCGGGAGGCGGTGAATGCGGAGGCGGGAGGGGGTGAATGCGGAGGCGGGAGGGGGTGAATGCGGAGGCGGTGAATGCGGAGGCGGGAGGGGGTGAATGCGGAGGCGGGAGGGGGTGAATGCGGAGGCGGGAGGCGGTGAATGCGGAGGCGGGAGGCGGTGAATGCGGAGGCGGGAGGGGGTGAATGCGGAGGCGGGAGGCGGTGAATGCGGAGGCGGGAGGCGGTGAATGCGGAGGCGGGAGGGGGTGAATGCGGAGGCGGGAGGGGGTGAATGCGGAGGCGGGAGGGGGTGAATGCACTATCAATTAAATTCGGTTCGGCTTTGCATCAAAAATTGTCGTATTTTCATTTGTATTTTTGCTGTTTATAGTAGATCCAGTGCAGATCTTGGGCGCAACTTTAAACGTTTACGTATTTAGTACGCAGCCCCAGAGAAACCCAAGGTAGACATGTTTGGGTTTTATGTTTTGAAGAGACAATATGAAAATTAGGTTCAGGACATAAACTGTCACTGGAAATATGAGGTTGAAAAAAGGGTTTTCTCAAAAAATATTACCGAACTTTAAAGGTTCACAGTTAATGGTAGATTAGGTAGGTCTAGTGGCACAATTACGAGCCCATTTTGATTGTATGCTTTCTATATAACCAATTGATGTGACCACATCATCTCCTACAGCGAAGCTATTGCCAAGAATCGAAGAATGTAACACCAACTCCGACAAAAACATAAAAATGTAGATCAAATTAATATTTATTGCAGCAAATCCATATTCATCAATATATAGTAACACGAAGTGGGGCCTTCGCGCAGCACGTGAAATGAGTTAATGCTAAGTATCAACTCGAAAGGATTATAAAAACATAGGAGAAGATTTTCCCGGAAAACGTTAACCCTCTAGCGGGAGACTGGGTAACTGAAGAAGGAAGGATTAGTTTCCCTACAAAGCCACAGCCTATGGTCTATTACATATCTGCCAAATTTCAGCATAAATGGATTAAAAGCAAAGAAATGGGAGGACATTTAACGTTTAGACATGTGGCCCTCTAGCAGGAGACTATTGCTCTGATGGTGTCTGAAAGTCTCTCAAACGTCTCAACTTTTGATCATATTGATGCCTACAAATTTTCAACTTGGCAGCTTTAAATTCGACAAAGTTATAAGCATGTCAATATCATAACGACGACAACGATTTCACTTTCAGACATTTGGCCCTCTAGCGGCAGACTGGAGAACTGCAGATGGATTCGCCTCATTTGAAAGTCACAGCTAATGGTCTAATACATATCTGCCAAGTTTCAGCTTAAACGGATTAAAAGCAAAGAAATGGGAGGGCATTTAATGTTTAGACATGTGGCCCTCTAGCGGGAGACCATTGCACTGATGGTGTCTGAAAGTCTCTCAAAAATCTCAACTTTAGCTCATATTGATACCTACAAATTTTCAACTTGGCAGCTTTAAATCCGACAAAGTTATTAGCATGTCAAAATCGTAACGACGACAACGATTTCACTTTCAGACCTTTGGCCCTCTAGCGGCAGACTGGAGAACTGCAGATGGATTCGCCTCCTTTGAAAGTCACAGCTAATGGTCTAATACATATCTGCCAAGTTTCAGCTTAAACGGATTAAAAGCAAAGAAATGGGAGGGCATTTAATGTTTAGACATGTGGCCCTCTAGCGGGAGACCATTGCACTGATGGTGTCTGAAAGTCTCTCAAAAATCTCACCTTTAGCTCATATTGATACCTACAAATTTTCAACTTGGCAGCTTTAAATCCGACAAAGTTATTAGCATGTCAAAATCGTAACGACGACAACGATTTCACTTTCAGACCTTTGGCCCTCTAGCGGCAGACTGGAGAACTGCAGATGGATTCGCCTCCTTTGAAAGTCACAGCTAATGGTCTAATACATATCTGCCAAGTTTCAGCTTTAACGGATTAAAAGCAAAGAAATGGGAGGGCATTTAATGTTTAGACATGTGGCCCTCTAGCGGGAGACCATTGCACTGATGGTGTCTGAAAGTCTCTCAAAAATCTCAACTTTTGCTCATATTGATACCTACAAATTTTCAACTTGGCAGCTTTAAATCCGACAAAGTTATTAGCATGTCAAAATCGTAACGACGACAACGATTTCACTTTCAGACCTTTGGCCCTCTAGCGGCAGACTGGAGAACTGCAGATGGATTGGCCTCCTTTGAAAGTCACAGCTAATGGTCTAATACATATCTGCCAAGTTTCAGCTTAAACGGATTAAAAGCAAAGAAATGGGAGGGCATTTAATGTTTAGACATGTGGCCCTCTAGCGGGAGACCATTGCACTGATGGTGTCTGAAAGTCTCTCAAAAATCTCAACTTTAGCTCATATTGATACCTACAAATTTTCAACTTGGCAGCTTTAAATCCGACAAAGTTATTAGCATGTCAAAATCGTAACGACGACGACGACAACGACGACGACGACGACAACGACGACGACGACGACGCGACAACTATTTGCATAAATTGACCCACCCCCTAACAGTGTCAATTCGCTAAGGCTCCGCCAACTTCGTGGCTCGCCCCACACGATAATTATTATAGCTATTAATTTCAACCCTCTAGGGGCCCTCTTCAGGCAAACTAAGATATAGCAGTAAGGTTACTAAAATATATAGACAACAACTGACGAACTGGGTGAGCCTTATAAACTTACCGGTAGATATGTATGAACGTTATGAACGACTGAATAGACTTGCAAATGAATTGTAGGACCGTACTCTATTAATAAAGGAGTGCGCACAATACAATAGAGTACAGCCCAACAAGTCATTTACAAGTCTATTTAAGTCGTTATTCATATTCGTTATATCTTAGTTTGCCTGAAGAGGGCCAGGGTTGAAATTAATAACTATCAATAATTATATATACCGTTTTACTATATTGATTAATATGATTTGCTGCAATAAATATTAAATTAATCATTATCATCAATCTAACTCAGTTGATTATTCTTTCATTGTTAAAAATGTAGACCGTGAACGCCGTTATCGAGGTGCTATAAATTTTGGTAACGTTGACGTGTTTATATTGAGTCACCACTAATTTAAATACTTCCAAGGTTCTCAACAATGAAAAAATCACATTTTATAAAAATCGACTGTTTGTTCCACGTCGAACCTAAAATCAGTCGACTTTGGATAAGTTTGTAGACCGCGGAAAATGTAGAGTTTGGAAAAACTCACAGAAACATCACCCAATATCTACAAAATGTTTATCCAAAGTCTAAAATTCAGTTCTATTCGGAATACGTTTTATAGAGCGGAATAGAGCTGAATACGTTTTATAGAGCGGAATACGTTTTATAGAGCGGAATAGAGCTGAATACGTTTTATAGAGCGGAATACGTTTTATAGAGCGGAATACGCTCCAAAGGATCAGGGATTATTACGCAATCTCAAAGACCCCCCATCTATTAATAGTCTGCAGCAGTTCAGTTGTGCCCGACCCTTGACGGCCCCTCACTCGATATATCACCGCTAAACAGGACAAAAGCACTAGACTCTAACCATATTCAGGGAGCTGTTATTCTTTAACCTTATAGCGATTTGTTGACAGTTATATTGAGACTGACTGAGTGATAGCGTTATTCTGTTTTAAGCATATACAACAATAACTTATTTAGAATATACTATCTAATTTGGAAAGTACTAAACCAACCTTCTGTTAGCACAATAGCGACAAAGTAGATATTTTTCCGGGTAATGTTTATGAGGTAATGGTGGGGAGTGGAAATTACCGGTGGGATATCCTCAGGGGTGCTCGCCTTCTTCTGAGCCTCAAAGAAATAGTCGCATATCGATCTATTTATAACACTCTTCCAATGTTTCTCAAGGAAAATATCACTGCAATAGAATACAAAATGTAAGACTTTTTTTTAATTAGTGTACGAGAAGTTCTATTTACGACCGACTTTATATTAAAATTCAAGTTTTGGAGTTGAACAAATGGTATTCCATTGTATAATAATTATGACATACAGAGGTAATTAAATACAGAAATAGGTCTAATAAATACCAGTACCGTAGTATTTCAGCCAATTTCCAAATGTAATCTACGATGCCCGGTGGCTGAATTGTGCCAATTAAAAAATAATAATAATTTATGGTCGACCATAAATTAATAAGCGGATAAGTGGTCGACCATAAATTAATAAATGGTCGACCATAAATTATTAATTTTTTTCAATTGGCACAATTCAGCCAATGTAGTATGAATAATGGTAAACTTGAAATGGTAAAAAATAAGTAATCCCAAAGATGAAAGTTTTTATTCCATAGGTAATGAGGGTTAATTTTTCGAGTTACATCCCTGCATCCATAAAAACACGCCTTCTGTAATGTCTTGGGGGCCTTCTGCTGTCCTGGGCTTCCTTCCATTTTAGAGTTGAATTTACAACTTAAAATGCAGAAATGTCCGGAAATAAATATTATTATATTCTACATTTATTGCTGTATTGATAATACCGAAATAATCACAGCGACCGTGATCGTTGGGTTGGTAATAAATTACTAAATTATTAAAGAAAGGATCGCAATATACGGGTGCGGTGCAAGGTCAGACTGACTAAAGGTCGATACGGTAACTTCTGAACTTACCCAGTGGAATTAATTATAAACAAGCTGCTTATCATCTTAACTCTGTAACTGCTAAACTGTTTAACGTTTAGGTTCAGAGGTTAGGCAGTTAGGCTACCTGCTACCGGTACCGTTCCGTTAGACTAAATCCTCCTCCAGCCCTCTTTCAGTGTCAATCTGTCAAGTGTTCAGTCTTTTCCAGTTTTCTTCTTTTTCAATTCTGCAATTTTTGTTTTAAGATTTAGATTTAGACAGTCCTGACAGTCGACAGTGTGTTAGAACTCACGGGCTTCACTGGCAGACTGGTAGTGCTGGCCCGTGGCCCTGGCAGTCTGGCAGTGTGGTGTGCGTGGCCTGACCGGAGGGCAGAGGGAGGAGAGCAGAGAGGCTATCCAATTATTCCTGAATTCACAATTTCCGCATTTAGCAGTTTCTGAGTTTAGCTGTTTTACCAGGATTACTGGATTACCAATTACTGCTGTTCGTACGGTACAGCGGTACCGGTACTGGTTTAGATTTTCGCAGTTCTACAATTCCGATTCCTAGGTCTGTCTGTAGCAGTGCTGCAGTGTAGTTTAGCAAGCAATATGCGAACAGTACTAGTCAGCCAGTGGCGGGGCGGTAACGAACTTAGATCCCACTTTCTTAACGGCCTTTTAGCAACCAAACCACGTTTTCAAATGTAGTTTTGTAACTTAGGTAATCCCCGCTCCTCCGCTCAAGAGGCGAAGCGAACTTTAATTCTACACATGTATTGTACACGGTACTTCCAGAACTACTGTATATGTGCTAAAAATTGATTTCCAATAGTAAAGAAACATTTATACAGTATTTCTGAATTTTTATTATAAATTGAGGGCCATATTATTTAATGTTTATAGGCCTAATAATAGTAGTTCTAATACCAGAATACTGTATTAACTAGTTAATAGTAGTCCTACTATATTAGTCCTACTATTATTATATATTAACTGTAGGTACAGTATATAAAATTCAAGGAATTGATGTGGGGCTGGTATTCATGAATCCGTTATTTATTCCCAAATTGAATCTATATGGGCTATGTATGCCCGGATTAAATATTAATAATAATAATTCCGAACTACACGTAAGTCCAAATAAGTGCGAAGCCAAGCAAATATTGAGCAATGGCGCCTATTTGCAGTAGCACCAAGGCGTAGGCCTACTATATTACGCCACGCCTGAGTAGCACCGAATTGTAATGGTATTCACTGAGCCTGATAGTTCCGGAAAAGTCGGATGTCAGTATAATGGCATAATTATAATCACCTAATTCAAGCCTATATGATTGGCTGATTGGCAGGCCATTTGTCTGGCCAATCAGTGGCTGCTTGAAATTGGGATGTTTTAATGTCTAATATTATAGGCCCTAAACCGTCACCATCAGACCTTGTAAGAAAAATAGTTTCAGTTTATTTTAATTCTACCGCGGTAGGTTGAGCTTGAGCTTCAGGTTCCCAGAATATGATACACGTTTGTATAGGGAATACGCAAATATTGCGACCCCTTACAAATAATCAGCTTCGAGGAATATTAAAACATTATGAAGTTGTAGAAGTTTCGGTTAGAGATTATTTGCCAGACAGTGGCCGACGGATAAACTGAATAAAGTATGCCTGTATATGTAAACTTTCTGATCTCTTCTGGCGCCTACGTCTGTACCGGTATGTGGCGACCACTTTTTCTGTGATATATAGAAATATGTTTTGCATTACATTTTGGAATCAATTTAAAATAATATAACCAGATAGGGGGGATGGGAGGGGGGTGGGGGAAACTGGGCGCAATAAAAATTCATCCCTCTCCAGGGGATATTGACGCAAATAACAGCTGATTACTCTCAAAAATAAAACTGTAACCTGTTCTATTGTGTTTAGTTTATTGTTTTGGTTAAAATAACGTGCCACTGTAACCTGCTCATTTTCCTAAATTGATAATTTAACATTGAGGGGGAATATTAATTCGCCAAGATGGGATTGGCGTCCACTTTCTCCCCTGTCTCCATATTACATATTCTACGGAGCATTTTTGTAATAGTAATTGGCAGTCAAGCTACTGTAATACCTTAACCTTATACTGTAGTCCATATTCAGATATTGTACAGTATATTCTAATAATGGTTTCTAGAGACGACGTTTGCAACAATCAACCATCCAGTTATGAAAAGGTGCAGTAGTGTAAGTCTACCGTGGTGTAGGGTCTGTACACCATACAGTAGTAAAGATGATTTCTATTCGTTATTCTATAGTATGTCGTGCATATTATCTTTGGTAATACAGTACTTTGATAGAATATACGAGTCTGCAAGTATAGGGCCTAACAAAAGTGATTTCCCCCAACCGACACCCGTTGTGGAAATTAGGCCGAACACCTATGGGAACAGTGTTCAGTGTTAGCCAATGAGGGGAGCTTATTTAAGGAACAGCCAATTAAAAGCCCAGAAATACTTCCATATGCTGATTATAATAATTGCTATTTCATTATACAAATTTTACACTATATAATTACTGAACTGTCAGACAGACGTTTTCATCATGACTGTGGTAAAACATTTATAATTGTTGATTTCTGATCTGCTGTCTACCGTGGCTGATTGTCAGACTCAGACACCCTTTCAAATTTACCCTGCAAAAAGTAAAAAGTAAAGTAAATTTTCTTCGGCCGCTAGGCCAGGGATTACGCACAAAGTCTGACGACTTATTTCCAGTGCGGTCCCCCCAGAACTTTACTCCCCAGAGGAAACTCCAGACTCACTTTAGCTACCACTTAAGGATGCAAGGCAGAGATGCGCCCTGGCTGGTTCCTTTAAAGCATTCGTGCCGAAACGAAAACTGCCCTGGCCCATGTGAGGATCGAACCCACGACCTACAGGAGATGTGAATTCAATGCAACCACTACACCAAGGTGGAACCTAATTTTTGATTTAAGGGAAGGAACCAGGTTACAGAGGAGGGCTTTTCTATCCAAAACAATACACGAACATGCTAGCAATAGATGGAAAGGAGCATCTTTCAGATGTGGGTTAAATTAGCTATTTAATTACCATCATTTACGACAGTAAAACACAATACATATCGCAGAACTGCCGTATAATTCTTTCTCGGGTTTACCTATACAGTATAATACTGCACTATACTGTTACCGATACTGATGTCCTAAGAGACTTAGGAGCAGAGGAGAGCCGGTGTAACAGCGGATTCTGTCCCCCCGCGGATATGGTCCGGGGGGACCGAATCCGCTAGCGGATTGAGTCCGGGGGGACCGAATCCGCTAGCGGATTCTGTCCCCCCTCCGCAGATTGAGTCCCCCCCTTAAATTATAATTTTACAGTACAGTCAGACAGTGCTGAGTGCAGCAGTACTGGTACGGACATAGCAACGTAGGCGTAGCTTATGCATTAAATTATCGGTCAGACCTGCAGACTGATTAAAATTCAACATTATAGATTCATTATGGATGAGGGATGATTACATGATGAGGAGGAAGATACTGTACTGTCCCTATTACAGTAATAAACATACTGTAGTTCGAGTTGTCAGGCCTCATTACCTAGGCCTAATATATGTACTGATAGTATTTTCGGGGTGAGGGGGGGGGGGGGGGGGGGGGGGGGGTGGTATATTCAGTTCAACTGTTACACCTAAACCCAACTGAGTAACAGTTATTCATATTCATTCATATTATTAGTTTGCAGGTGGGGAGGATATATTTTCTAATAATAAAAAGGCTAAAACAATATAACCTCATTACAATAAATTTATCGTACTACGAAATTGGGGAGGAGCAGGTTACACAGACAAGGTTTTCAAACCAGAACAATAAACGATACATACTGAATAACCGGTCTGCCAGTACTGTAACCATTGACAATAAGGAAGGGAACGGAGCAGTCTGGCAGTGTATTTTGAATTTATTGCAATAACATTGGGGGGACCAAATCCGCGAACGAGGACCCAATCCGCTAGCAGATTTGGTCCTAGGGAGACCAAATCTGCTAGCGGATTGGGTCCGGGGGACTAAATCCGCTAGCAGATCCGGTCCGGGGGGACCGATTCTTCGGGGGACTGAATCCGCTGTTACACCGGTATACAAGAATACACCAGTCCGCCAGTAGTGATACCGGTACCGTGGAACATATAATCGGAAATAAAAACGGACAAATGGACCTAATGAGTGATGTAAACGGACAAGAAAATGTATTCTGATTACCGGGTATTAATTATTTCTGTATGTCACACACGGTTCGGCAGTTCTGGCATCTGGCTGTCTGGTGTTATCAAAATGACTGAATGATATCGATATCACACTGTACAGCTGTATCTCTGTGTGCAGTAATACTCACAGCTGTTAGGTACGGTACTGAAGTCAGGAAGTAGGCCTACAACTGTAAGTTATTATTCATACCGTCAGCTAGAACCCTTTGAAAAGAAACTAAGAAACAGGCAAAGAACTACATGACTAACTTATTTATTATCCCGCGATTCCATCGATATATAATTAAACCCCGGTCTGAGAATCTCATATACCGCGTACATGCAGCTCCACGATCAACACTCGGATCTAAAACGATAACTACCGGTAGGCCCCCAACCTATTATCATGGGAACTCTAAAGTTCTATACGATGGATTGTATCAAGTTTATCAAGGAGAGAGTAAACGTATTATTGTCTGGTCTAAACTCATTTCTTTGAGCTCCAGTATAGCCGGTAGTCTTGTACTCTACGCAATAAGTAAAGGCTCGTTAGCCTCCGCTCCAATTCTGGGCGGCGCATTGGCTTCCTTGGCGTTTATGTTTACGTGCGGAACTCCATTTCTCCTCCATTTATTGTGTATGCGATACGTCGAAGAATTGCATTACAACCCAGACGATCAACTATTTACCGCTGTAACTTACAATCTGTTTATGATAAGGAAGATACATTTATTTACGGTGTCACAAGTTAAATATCCCCAGACTCCTGGATTGTTCACTACCTTCTATGTTGGTTGGCGACCGTTTGTTCTTGACATTGAGAAGGTTGAACCGGAAACTTGTTGTATTCTAATGAGATTCGGTGAGAAAATCACTCAACTCAACGACAAACGAAACTAAAACCTACGAAATACAAACAGGTACGTTTCTAGGTGAAACCCTAATCAGTATTCATTCAATGAATAGTTGTGTTGATTTGATATGCGTACGTATAGGGTTAAACATTTATGTTTCATAAAAGGCTGGTTCTTAAAGTATAACAGTACAGCAGTACAGTAACTCCAGATATATTTGGTGGAGTTGGTTCTAGAGTACTTTTAGCTCTAGGTCCTAAACCGAATATCTGCGTGATTAGTTCCAACGGAATACTGCAGTTTTTTTGTGGGGAATTTTAATAAAATCGGATATAAATAACAAGTTAGTAAATTTAAATGATTATTTTATTTGATTATTATTATTGATGATAATTACTAGTCAGCTAGTAGTTAAAAGTACAAGAAGCCAATGTTTATTCAATCGAACAAGTTTGCTA
Organism: Nemertoderma westbladi; assembly: GCA_032718475.1. Taxonomy (NCBI): domain Eukaryota; kingdom Metazoa; phylum Xenacoelomorpha; order Nemertodermatida; family Nemertodermatidae; genus Nemertoderma; species Nemertoderma westbladi. The sequence continues at coordinate 48,118 of JAUCBJ010005597.1, forward strand.
AGTATCCTGCAGCTCGTGGGGCGAGCCACGACACGAAGTTGTCGGATAAGTGGCAATGTTAGCGGGGTGGGACTATATTTGCAAGTAGTTGTCGTCGTTACGATTTTGACATGCTAATAACTTTGTCGGATTTAAAGCTGTCTAGTTGAAAAGATTGTAGGCATTAATAGGTACTATAGTTTAGATTTTTAGAAACCATCAGTGCAACATTCTCCCGATAGAAAGCTAAATATTCAGCAGATATATACTAAACCATTACCATTGCCCTTAATTTGAGGCTAATCCTTGAAATAATATTTGAAAGTGAAAACATTCTCCCGTTTCCTTGATTGTAATCCGTTTAAGGTCAGGTCAGCCTCTCATTTTTGTCAAATTTAATTTGTTAATAATTTGAAAAATTATACTAGTTTGTAAAACGCTGGACTTTTGAGGTGAACATTTTGGATAATCAGAATATGTTTGGTAAAGTGCCCTCATCACTTGGGAGAACACTTATTATGATTGGACCGGTAAACACTGATATGTTGCTATTTAACAAGGCCACCTATAATTATAGGTGGCCTTGCTATTTAACCATTTTGATTTTTAAAATTCTCCAAAAACTGTGTTTTTTTAACATGAATTGAAATGTTAAATTAATCGGGCTAATATAATTTGATCCAAAAACCTTTTTCTACCAACTGACAATAGTTCGTATGTTTGCAACATATGGGGGGCAGAGACGGTAGCCACATTTAGATTTAGACAACAAGAGTGCCACCAATATCACAATTATACACGTAAAGGATGTAGAAAGTACTGTAGTAAAACTTAAAGTAGCAGATATTTGTATCACTTTGCCCATGATTTGCAGTTGCACTATGTTTGAGGTATTGATATTGTATACATAAACAGCCTTACATCATTCATAAAATTAACCTAAACAAGTGCTGGAAACTCTGCGATTCCTACATCCGTTACGTGTGGAATTATTACACTTTCGTATTATTGTTTATAATCCTTTCGACGTGATTTCTACCTGGCACATATTTTTTAGGCCTCATAATTTTTGTGAGGAATTAAACAGTCTGCTGTTACCCAGTCCGTCGCTAGAGGTTGATAAGTATAAGGATTGTATAATAGGCACATCAACCAATTAAGGCTATTTTAGTGACCGCACAATTAATTGCACAAATAACTACAAGGATATAATAAACACAAAGAAAATCCACTAATATAAAATAAATTTTAGGTTTGAAAAATAAACTGACGAAAGCAAATACTGTATAATTCCCACAAAAATAATTGATATGAATATTATATGGAACGACATTGCATAATGTTCTAACCCGAAAAGCCTCATTAAGGTAACGGCCTAACTTCAGTAGTTTTTCCCTGGTAGTTGCCCCCATTAGCTCGTGGTATTTAAATATAGTGGGGTTCACATTGTAGCGCCCAGAGAAGTGCTTCATGCGCAGATCTCGATAACTATCGATAACAAGTAAATAATACTCCCAGATACGTATATTCACCCACCACTTTAACATTATGACCCTTATATTTCCATTTTTCATGGGAGGCCACTTGTCCCCCTTTCCTAAATACAACAACGTTAGATTTGTCAAGGTTAACCGTAAGAGACCAATAGTCAAAAGCTATCAGCGGAAATCCGCTATGTTTTGCTGTTTTCTTTCGAGTTGCAACTTAACATAAATGTATTGCATTGTATTGTAACTTTACGATTTACTATATTGAATTTAGATGTACTGACGTTTGCTTTAGAACTAAGGGGGCGTTCATAAAGTATGTCACGCAAATATTTCGGATTTTTGACGTAATATTCTTAGCCAAACATGAAAGTAAGAGTTCTAATATTGAATATGAATATAGTATTACTTAAACTAAACATTGTTTTTTTTCAAAAATGTTGAAAACTTATGCAGTTAGAACTGTTTTCACTTTGCCATTGAATGATGACTGGGGATATTATTTAGTGTTTACTACTACTGTATACTACCGCCCCTTTATACTTTCAGACATTACGACTGCAAATCCCCTAACAACGTAAATTATTTTCTTACTTTAGAGTTTAACAGACTAAATTTGTACCAAGTTTGGATACATTTCATTGATGATTGATGGAGATATTAACCCTATTACCACTGGGGGGGGGGGGGGGGGGGGGGGAATCAGCCCCTTCCTAGTTTTAATTGCTGTATCTATGCAACCGCATTATGTACCTTCCCAATTTTTTTACGAGAATTAGTCAAATTTAATGGCGCATCATTGCAAAAAACGGCGTTGCAATTAGATTTATACTTTTCTATGTGGGTGACATCTCAAAATTTGATCCCCAGCAGAAATATGTTTTTTTATTTTTATTTATGTTGGGGCTTTTTTTATTGATTCTGATTCGTATGGAGCACTCTACGACTCTATATAAGTACTACTACTACTAAAAGGTCGAGCGAACTCGGACAGTGGAAATGAGATCCTTCCAGGCTTCCCGATTCTCCATAGTTGTCGCAATTTCGTTTCTCCCAAGTTCAGTATCCCTTTCAAGTTGATCTATATATGTTATGGCCGGTCGTCCACGACTATGCTTTCCATGAGTTGGTTGCCAGAGAAGTAGATCTGGTATGACCTCGTCTTTACTTCGCCAGCAGTGCCCACTGAATCTTAATCTGCGTTCATGGAGGGTGGTTGATACAGGTGGTATTGTACCATAAAGCTCGGCGTTTGTCATGTGTTGTCTCCAGCTGATGTTTAGGACTGCCCTTAGTAGTCTTGTGTAGCAACCATCAATTCGTTGTTCAAGTGATTTAGTCAGTGTCCAGGTCTCACCCCCGTATAAAAATACACTTTCCACTGTGGCTCGAAAGAACTTAGTCCTCAGGTGCCTGGAGAGATCTTATTTCCAGATGGTATCCATTTTTGATAGAGCTACCCAAGCCTTTGCTTTCCTTACTTCTATGTCCTTTTTGCTACTCTCTACCCATGATCCAAGGTACTGGAAGTCATCGACCTTCCTTAGTTGATTATTATCAATGGTTGTCAAGTTTCCATCAACATTAAAGGTCATGAATTCGGTCTTTGTAGCATTTATATGTAATCCGACCTCCTTAGCAGCCCTCTCCACTTTATTTAGTAGAAGCTGTGCATCTGCTAGCGTATTAGAGAGCAGGGCGATGTAATCCGCAAAGTCGGTGTCTGTGACTGTTGTTGCCGGATATCTACTACTTCTGCGTTCTTGAAGTATGAATCCCAGATCTTCACCCTTTGTGGCCGTCCTCATTGCGTAATCCAGCACAATTACAAATAGTAATGGTGCTAATGTGTCACCTTGCAGTACGCCAGCCAGGATTGAGAACAACTCAGTTTCACCATCTGGTGAGAGTACCTGCGCTTCTGTGTCACAATATAACAATCCAATGCCTGCAACAATTACTTCTGGTATTCCATAAGCTCTTAGGATTTCAAGCCTTTTACCTCTATGAATGGAGTCGAATGCCTTCTTGAAGTCCACAAAAGTCATGACTGCGGGGAGATTCTTTGACTTAATTCCTTCAATCAGTCTCCGTAGTGCAAGTATCTGAGCTATTGTTGATCTACTTGGTCGAAATCCGTTTTGGCTCTTACGCAGTAGTTTCTCTATGTAAGGCCTATTCCTATATAGAATCATTTTATTGTATATTTTGGCAGCTACCACAAGCAGACAGATCCCACGATAGTTTGTTGGTATGCCGAGATCTCCTTTCTTGGGGAGAGGCTTTAGTTGACCTTTAGTCCAAATTGGTGGTGGCTTTTCCCCTTTTAACATCCGGTTGCAAACGTTCAATAATGGTCTGTTTTGCACTCCGGTTTTCCATACCTCCGCTGGGATTTCATCTAATCCACTCGCTTTATTATTGGACATGCTTTTAATGCTTCTTTTGAGTTCGGCAGGTGTGAAGTCCCCTGTTTCTATAGGTAGTGTCTTGTCATATATTTTCCTTGTAGGACTGACCTCGATGTTTGGTGGCTGCCCAAGCAAGTTGCTGAAGTGATTTTTCCACTTCCCAACACGTTCTTCAGGACTATCGGCTTTGAGGCGCCCCTTTGCACAACTTTTCCGACCAGATACCTCATTTACAGTTTGCCAGGTAAGTCTTGATTGTTGCTGTATGTGATCAGTTGTAATTGCTTCAGTTTTATCCTGTATGTACTTTTCCTGGCTGATGTTGTAGGCCAATTTAAGATCGTCCTTAGCTTTCTCAACCTTGTTAATGTTTTCGGTTGTTGGTTGTTCGGTTTTAACTTTGTAGGCTATCTTAAGATATTCTCTCTTACAAGTAACCTCAGAGTTTTGCCATGGCACATACTGTTTTCGTTTGGGTTTCTGGGGGATATGCCTCTTAGCTGCTTCCTTGTGGGCTGTTATTATATTCTGGTATATTGAATTGGTGGATTGGTCTTCATCCATTGACTGAAGTGCTTCAAAGCGGTTTTGAACTTCTACTGTATAAGCATCCTTTACAGCATTGTCAGTTCTGAGTTTCTCCCAGTCATATTTGATTTGCTTGCTTGTCCTGGGTTTGCTGGCTCTCAAACTGAGTCTGATCTCTGCAGTCATAATTCTGTGGTCCGAACCAATTAGGTTGAACGAGCTGTATGCCTCGCAGTTGATCATGCTGTTTCTCCACTTTTTGTTTAAAAGGATGTAATCCAGTTGTGCTTTGGTTCCATTATGGTATTGAAAGGTCCATAGCTTCTTCCCCTTACTCTTTTCGAATGTGTTGTTTGTTGGTATCAATTCACATTCTGCCATTAGGTCTAAAAGTAAGTACCCATTTCTGTTAGAACTGGTGTTATAGGTGTAACCCTTGATGTCTTCTGGGCCAATCGGCAATGACTTTAACATTGTGTTTCGGAATGTCCTTTATAAGTCCAGTCAGTTCTTCATAAAACTTGACTGCTTGTTCTGGCTCTGAGGCATTGGTTGGACTGTAGCAACATATAACTGTTGCCTTGGGATTCCCATCAGATGTTGCGATCATAACTCTGGAATTTATTGATTCGATGTTGTTTAGGGTCTTAAGTGCAAATGGGCTTAGCAGAATTCCCACTCCACCAATTGATGCATTGGCCGAGTTTCTTACGTCTGGGCTTGTTACTAACGTTCATCCATTTCCAATGTCATTGTACTTCATGGCAGTGTCTTCATGACAAATCCGATGTTCTTGGATGCAGATGATGTCGATGTTATATTCCATTGTCAGAGCGTCAGAGCAACCATGTTGGTATGTGTTTTCAGCGTGCGTGCGTTCATTGTAGCAATCTTTAGTGTCTTTTTACATTTCAACAGGTTGGTTCTTCTTTCTTCTCTGTCTTCGGTTCCAGAAGCCAATTTATCGACCCCAGCCTGGTGTACCACTGAAGGACGCGGTCCTTATTGACCCGGGCGACGACCGAGCCGGTATTTCTCCTGGAGGGTTCTCATACTCATATCTTTCAGTTGCGGGAGTCAACCGCTTGAGGTGGCAACTCCTACAAGCGTCTTCGCAGTAGGTCGCCGTTGGTTGATTACCTTACGCCGACCTTGTCAGCATGTCTAGCTTTTGTTTGATTACCTTCCGCCTATCCATGACCTACAGCCCTGCTGCCGACTGTAGGGGTCCATTTGTTACACCCTGAACCAAGTGTGCCTCCTGGGTTAGGTTACCTAACACTGGTAGAGGAGCATCCAGTATAGACAGGGCGGGGCGTGTATCATCTCTAATGCAGATGCGTATCAAGCCTTTGCCTTCAATGGTGCCCTAGGCGCTATAGCCCTCACTGACTTATTTAGTTTACGGGGCTAAACCAACCCACTCTTGATCAACTAAATAATGAATAGGCTATGCTTATCGGGCCTGCCCTACTGGGCTGACAGCTACAGGTAGTACCACATTCCCGCCATAGTGGTAGCAGGATCTGGGGACCTGACCTGACCTGACCTTAGTTATATAAGACCTATAAGTATGTAAGTGTAATGGTACGTCACATTTTGGTGCACCAAAATTAGGGCGTGGCACATCAAATTTTCAAAATTGCAATATTCGTAAAATACTCAAAAGTTATGATTTCAACGCAATTTTATGGGTTTTCTGGCCTGCTGAATCGATTGAAAGTAATATGGAACGTAGAAGATTAGTGATAGGCCTACGTCATTATTGGTACACCAAAATTAGGGCATTTCTCTTTTTTAAAATTAGAATAAGTGCCACGCCCTAATTTTGGTGCTCCAAAATTGACGAACCACTAATTCTTCCGGGCTTCTATAGTATTTTCAATCGATTCAGCGGTCCAGAAAACCTATAAAAATGCGTTGAAATCAAAACCTGGGGTCATTTTCCGAATATCGTATTTTTCAAAATTTGAAGTGCCACGCCCACTTCTTAGTTGCACGAAAAATAGCATCCAGTTCAATTTTCGGAAATTGAATACAATCGCATTCGATTCAACGTAGTGAAAAATCTACTAACGCTAGCCAACAATGCCACACTATTAGTTTTTAGAATATCAAAACATTTTATATTTTGTCCTGGGACTACTTTTATTTTTCTTGAAAATTATTATACCCACCTTATGGAAGTTTCATTTTTTGGATTTGAAAATGTTTTTTGATAATTTTTTCACCTACAGCCCAAATTTCGTAGGATTTCATTGACTGCTTACAAAAATACATTGGGGGGGGGGGGGGGGGGGGGGGGAAATCGGCCTCCCGCCAGTGCTGCTAATAGTCTAAACACCCCAGTGGTAATAGGGTTAACGTTTAAATATTCGGATCGACAGAACTGCAGACCACACTTTATTCTTTATTACTGGTGCCTCTATGCTAAGACTCTCCTTACTTCGTGTCTCTAACTTATTTCCATTGGCCGAAAGGGTCAATTTTAAGGTCCGAAATTCAACAAAATTTCTTAAAATAAATGAAAGCCTCTTGACTTAGGGTTTAATTACTGCCTTAAGGGTTTGGGCCGCTACTCTTGTAACCTGGGAGGCCCAGAAGTGCGAGAAAATGTGGGCGCCTCTATAGGATATGAATAATACCTCTTGTATGTGGATCAACAATAAAGTATATAAAGGTAACTGTTACATTAAATCTATTTATTTGTGCCAGAAGGCATTAACTCGACAATATATGGATAGTTCTATAATATCAACAAAATTATATTAACTTAATCTTTAATCTGCCAGTCAAGTTAGCCAATATTATGTTTCTTTAATTTGTTTTCAATACCACCAAGTTATATGGGGTTGGGGAATTGTAGGTTGGAAGCCGATTTGGCCCGCTCTCTAGCCAAACCTGTAGGTTTAATTGCAGGTAGATTATTCCCACTTTCTTCCGCAGTCACAAATTCATCTTCTTCTTCAGGAATTGTCATTAACAAATACTTCGCTTCAAACTCAGTCAAATTTTTAACACGGAGGCAGTGGACGTCTCGAAGCTTCTTTTCGGGGAATTCGGAATAATCCACCAGCATCTGAAACTTATCGAGATACTTTTTGTGGTACAAACTCCCCAGAATCGGTACCCACATAAACACGAAAATTGGAAAGAGATACCCGTAGAATTCAGCCCATAAAGGATATTTTCCACTTACCTGTTCATTTAGAATGAGATCGGTTGTACCATGAGGTGTGTATGAATGGGCTGTATTTAAATCTACAATAATTTTGTTCATGGTAATCAATGTCAGAATGATAGGTGACATATATCTCCAATTAATCATAAAAAATTTACTCGGTTTTTCTCCGGTCATAGTTTCGAAGTCAAACATGAGTTTACTGAAAAACCCCGGTGTTAATGAAGCAGTCACTGATATCAGCATAGTATTGATTGTTCCGGACAATTCGATTACGAAATATGTCCCAATCTCAGAAAGATAAGTTCCAATTCTCAAGGTGAACATCAAACTAATAATCCAGAAAATTATGCATACAATTAGTAGGGCCAGATTGAATGATATCGGCAGTCTTGATTCTCGTATTAGACTACCCACCACGTACATCCTTGTTATCATTGAATTCAGTCCAAGGACTGCTATAATACTGAAGTATGCGGCAGCCCACAGTTGTGACATATCCATCACCACAAACACGTCCGACATTCTCATTATCATGAACTCTACGGAGTCTTCCTTACTAGCGTTGGCTGCAGAAATTATTAATAGAGCACTAACATTGGTCTCGCAATCCGTAGTATTGACAAGGTCGTCTTTTTCTTTTTTACAAATCTCCGAGTCCATAACAGCCTTTCTACCAAGATGTGCATAGATGGTTACAGCGCAAAGTATGGACATTGCATAATCAGCAAAAGCGATAATTCTGGCGTCGGTATAAAATATGTTTGTCCTTGGTAGGAAACTAGATAGACAAAGATGACCACCTAATCCTACCCCTGAGCTAACTATCGCCTGAGCTAAAGCAGCATACCAGGCTGTCAGGTCAACTATTTTGCCAAAATCAGGCTGAAACAGAAATTCTACACCAGCTTTACCACCTTCAGAAGAAACTGCATGTATAAGCAAAGCTGTGGTCATTAATACCCAGTAGGGAACTGTGAATTTTAGGATATTTAGCGAGGAACGAATGCCCCCAATCATACATGCGTACAATATGATCCATACCACTGTATTTGAAGCTAATACATTTAAGGCAAAATATGGTTTCTTGAAATCATTTAGGTCTGTAGCTACACTAAGTGAAGTGTTGTAATAGAAATATGCACTCGCTGTTTTCCCTTCAGAACACCCGCTCTTAAATGTTTCATTTACATGCCACGAATCATCTTCAAATTGTTCAGTTTTTTCTATCGGGCAGTTGCTCCAAGGTAAGGGATTTTGAAATGACAACAACAAATAATAAAAACAGTGGGAAACATTTACAAGTTGAATCACTATAGTTAGGGCGCATGCTAATAAAGTAGCAGCACCAATTCCGGTGAGATAAGGGTTTACCTGATACCACGTTAAAACGGTGCTACGACGAAAACGTTGGCCAAGTCCCAATACCAAAGCCATGAATGGCGTCACTATGAAGAAGTACCAAATAGTGAATTGAGCGAGAAAAACAATTCCACCGTGTTCATCCATTGTGAGTGGAAATTTCGACATGTTTGAGAGTCCCACTGCGTAGCTAATTGGTAACAGGAAATATCCCATTTTCGATGTAAATAAGTTTCTCGCACTTTCATTATGTGCGTCTTCTAAAACAAACTCTGATACCCTAATATTAGACTGTTTCCTTAGCAACTTCCTCGATATAACTGGTTGATATTCAACCAGGTCCAACTCATTCATATAGGCATGATACTTACTGTCATCAGCGGTTCCCATTGTATTGCTATTTATAACTGTACTGCATAACGTTATATTTAATCTGCAAACAGTAGATCAAGTACCGGTACTCAACTACGGATAGCACTGGATTACACCATATCTCCTAGAATATATTATCTTAATTCATATCATAAGGGCCTATAATTTGTGTACCTACTATTTTAGAATGAAACTTTGGTTCTTACCCTGCAAACTAAATTAAAAAACACAAAAAAACGCACAAAACCGCACAAAAATGTGCAAATGTATAATAGGAACTCGTCCACTCATCCCATAATACACTTCATGGCCTTGCCTGGGCCCAACAACACCACACTACCTCCTCCCCTTGTTGTATTTTTTGTGTTTTTTGGTTTTAAACTTCTGTGTTCTAGAACATAGTTGGACCATGGCCTACTATATTTATACGGCCTAACAGGTCACTTGAAGTGGCATCTTAAAAAGAGGCCAGTTTTTTTTTTACACTATTTTGATATGGGGAGAGTTCTATAAATTTTCATTTGCTGCAATTTGGTCAACGGTCGTAATTGAAGCCTCCTCGTTAAGTAAGATACTAAATTTTATGGTAGCTAGTGTTTTAGGTAGGTTTAGCTAGTAATTTCGACCCTGGCTCAGACATCCTACTCCCTTCTATAAATATTTTGTAGTAGCTAGTTCTTATTACTATTTGTATAGAAAATGTTCCAGAACATGTTAGCTATTCATTTTTAAAAAAAATTATGTTCTAGAACAAACATTTTTTGTTCGAGAACATTTTTTAGAAAAAAATCTGGATTCTATTTAAAACGCATGGAATCGTTCTAAAACGTGTTTAAAATGAATAAAAAAACTTGTGAAAAAAAATATTGTGAAAAAAAAAATTTTTTCTTTTTTTTATGGATTTTAAACACGTTTTAGAACGATTCCATGCGTTTTAAATAGAATCCAGATTTTTTTCTAAAAAATGTTCTAGAACAAAAAATATTTGTTCTAGAGCATAATATTTTTTAAAAATGAATAGCTAACATCTTCTGGAACATTTTCTATACAAATAGTAATAAGAAGTAGCTACTACAAAATATTTCTAGAGGGAAGTAGGATGTCGGAACCAGTGTCGAAATTACTAGCTAAACCTATCTAAAATACTAGCTACTATAAAATTGAGTATCTTGATGAACGAGTCTTCGATTACGACCGTTGACCAAATTGCAGCAAATGAAAATTTATAGAACTCTCCCCATATCAAAATATCAAATTATTGTAAAAAAAAACTGGCCTCTTTTTAAGAGACCACTTCAAGTGACCTGTTAGGCCGTTATAAGTCATGGTTGGACCTTCACACAATATTATGGTAGCTATTAAATATTTTGGGAACAGTTCCGCCCGTGCCAACATTTTCGTTGTTTTTTTCAACAAATTTTCATGCTTTTTTGTCAGTTTTTTTCTTGATAAATGTTCTAGAACGTATATTGAGTGTTATAGAAATTTGAAAAAAGTTATAGAACTTTTTAATTATTAATTTTCGAGAAAATAATTTCTTTTAAAAATAAAATTATTAAAACAATTTTTAAATTTTATTATTTTTTATGCTATTTTGCCTGTTTTTTTTCTATTGATAAGAGTTCTAGAACATTTATTAAATGTTCTAGAACATGATCCAAATGTTCTAGAACATTTTTATTAACAATATCCGATAAAAAAATTCCAGAGTTATTTGTTCTTTTAAAAAAAATATTAAAATGATTGTTTAATTTAAAAAAATTGGAATACAGAACAACTAACCATAACGATAGCATTCTAGAACATTTTTTAAAATGTTAGCTAGGGCTAGTATTGAATACATAGGCCTACACTATAATGGCATCAATATCAATCGTCGACATCTATCGACATATATTTTTACTAGCTATAATTATAAATTATTTCTTGAGTACATAAAATTACTAGATGTTAATTATACAAAAAAAAGTGTTAAAAAAAACTAAAAATATAATTTTTTAAAAATGTTCTAGAACAAAAAATAATATGTTCTAGAACATTATTTAACAAAGAAGTAATTTGAAATATCCTAGAATACTTCACACTAACATAAAAAAGTAGTAGCTAGTAAACTATACACATTTTAGAGCAAAATGAAAATGTTGGCACGTACGGAACTCTAGCCAATATTTTTATGGCTAGTATTTTATGAAAATATTGCAAATAATAATTGTATAATAATAATAATAATAATCTAGCTACCATTAACCTATGATAAAGAAAAATAATAATAATAGAACAGTGATAATCATAATAGAACAGTTAAAAACACACATTTAAACAATACAGATTTGGTGTACATGAACAGAAGTGATACCGTTTTATATACCGTATTGTATTGTCTGTTCATCGTTTATGCAGAAAGAGCTACGTTATAATAAGATTAAATGGGATAAACAAAATCTTCCAGAATACGATGTATTTATTAAATAGAACAAAATCGCGCAGATGCAAAACCATGCAACTTTTGAAAGCCCATATCTCAGCTATTTCCGAATCAAATCCAAATATTTGTACATATTTGGAATCCTTGCACGGTCAGCTTTCTAACAGTACCAACAAATTACTGTAAGGTTGGAGAATAAAACTGCGGTGTAACTGGTGCAATATCGACTTCTGACTCACCCAGCAAGGAGGAGAGAAGTGAAACAATACCTCTGTTTCAAATTTGATGTAATCTCATTAAGATTTGTAGAAAAATTTGGAGGGGGACCAGAATACCTGAAGAGGGTACCTGAATATAGACACTATATTCAGGTACATTCAAACAGTTACTAGATATAATAAATGATGTGCTACTAGCTAAAATAACGATGTTCTAGAAAAAATGTTCCAGAACACTAAAAATAACAATTTGGACTACGTAAAACTCATAAAAAAAAACGGGAACAGTTCCGTATGCAGTCGCATTTTTAAAACATAAATCATTGCTACCAGGGCAACAATGTAGAGTTCTATAACAAAATATAATTATTGAAATCCACTATTCTAGAACATAAATAAAATAAAAAATATAATGTTCTAGAACATATAGCTAGTCATTTTTCATATTTAAAATGGCTAGTAATAAAAAATAACTACATTTTTTTAAACATAATCATTGTTACCATGCAAAAAATATAAACTGTTATAATATCATCAATATTTTTGGTCATTTATTCTGCAACCGATTAAACCTGAAGTATCAATGTTTTCACATTTTTTTATAATTACAAAAATACTAGCTAGTAAAAAAACACTAGCTACCATAAAAAAACATATCTACTAATGGGCATTAGTATAGTATCTATGCCCAAATTTTTGATTTTTTTTTAGATCAAAAGATTTTTTAATAGGGAGGGGTGGGGTTGGGTTGAATGGGTCGTTGGGCTAAATGGGCCTATTCTATATTTTCTGTCATATTTCGAAAAATACGTACGATGACCACAATAATTTAATTGTTTCTCGTACCGGTCCGGTAGTCTAATAAATTTCCTTTTTATTGACCTATAATATGTTGGCATTTGAAGTTTACTTCATGTAAATTATTGCTGGTACCGCCATAAAAACAGTCAATTTTGCTAAGCGATTTTCTGTGTTCTGGTTGGTGTGGGACGTTGAAGAATGGATTGTTGAGGTTCCCCATTTACCAAGCTATCGTTTCATATACAGTAGTGTATCATGGAGCGTTTTAAACGAGGAGAAACGATCAATTTGTAAAACGGGGGGAAATGGGTCTATCTGAATTTTTTAGGGCTAGAGTTCCGTATAGAACTGCATTTTTAAAACATATGCCATTGTTACTATGGCATCATTGAAGAGTTCTAGAACAATAGAAAAGTATTATATACTATTCTAGAACATAAATAAAGTAAAAAATATAATGTTCTAGAACATATAGCTCGTTTTTTTTTTAATTTTAAAATAGCTAGTAAATTTAAAAAAATATCCAATTTGGTAGATAAATTTTATAATAAATAAATAATATAAATAAATACATTTTTTTGTATTACTAGCTTTTTTAAATTTGAAAAATAACTAGCTATATTTTCTAGAACATTATATTATTTGTATTATTTATATATATAAAAAATATATATATTTATATAAGTTTAAATTAAGTTAAGAAAGTTAGGGAATATGACTGTAGGGTGTGAGATGAAGTTGTTTTAGTATAATAATATTTTAAGAATTCAAAAGGTGACAACTTATATGATCAATCACTAAAAATTTAATTTTTTATTATTAGCTTTCGATAGCTCTCTATATCTTTTTCAAATAAACGATATTCTAGAATTATTGCACTACAAATAATAATACTACCCTAGCAACTAATGTTTGTTAAATCTGTGAATCTTTAATCTTTATAATTCTTAAGGATTGAAAACATCAAGTCCAAAGTTATTGATCACCACCTCGTTGAGAACATTCAAACCCGTTGGTTGTAAAGTTTCCAACCGACACTGCCATTCTCCTTCTTGGGAATGGCAGTGCCGGTTGGAAACTTTACAACCAATGGGTTTGAATGTTTTAATTAACGGTTATCCTTTAAAGTTTGGATCAGGCCAGAGTACGGTACTAACAGTTGAAGAAGAAAGGCAAATCGTGGAAGCGATTTTGTTCATTGGAAAATGCGGGTTACCGGTGGATATAGAAGTGACGTTAAAGGTATGGTAAAGTCTTTCGTAGTTGCCTTTGGAAGAAAGAATCCTTTTAAAGGATTGGGCAAAGATTGGGTTTTGCAGTTTGAAGCGAGAAACCAGGAGCTATTCCGTCGTAAATCCGAGCTATTGACCAAAGCAAAAGCTAAAGCGGTTTCTAATGAAATTTTATCTGAGTTTTTTTACTAAATTTGAAGATATTTTGAAGGCTAATGATTTGTCGGATAAGCCTGCCCGTATCTTTAATCTGGATGAAATCGGATTGAACACAAATCCTTGTGACGGAAAGGTTTATCTCCAGTCGGGTTCTCGAGATTGTTATCAAATGGCGCCAACTTGGACTGGGACTTGTACAACTGGGACTCTGGATGTTAGTCGAGGTGGCCGGAAGTCGTGGAGGATCAAATAATTATGTTTCTAAGGTTATTGAGGTAAATAATGATAACATGGAGATTACTGTACATTAGGCATCGCGTGTAAAAGCTTGCAACAAGATTGAAGTTAGTGTTACGGTTGTACTAGCGGATCCACCGGAGTATGGTTGTCATTCATTCTCGGAGATTAGGAGAAAGTTAAATATACCAGTTGCGTCAGTAGGTAGGCCTACTAAACGTGTGCAACGCACGTTTTGCTTTGAAATAAACACCTTCGGAGAAGAAGACCTTCATTGTTTCTGCCTTGAACTTTTAAATAATATTTAGGACTCTTATTTAGGAGAACATTATTAATATTAAATTTAATATTTTGAACTTACATTTTGACAAAATATAAGTTAAAATGTATACAATCTATATATCAAATTTTTGCAAATTTTGTTCTGCTTTTCAACGACCCATTCAACCCGCTTTAAATCCCACAATATATAGCTAATTTTGCCAAAGATTCAACAGTCCCATTTAACCCCACACTTGACCCATTTTTCCAGACGATTCATTACTTCTAAAAACTGAAATATCTTTCCATAGAATAGTTCTCTACTGTCGATTCTTATAAATTCAGAAACTAGAATAATACAATGTTACGTTAGATAATGTTTTTATTTCATAATGAAAGATCAAAAGCAAAAAATAGTCATTAAAAAAATGATCCATTCAACCCCCTCCCCCCCCCCCCCCCCCCCCTAGGTTGTTTGGCTTTGTATTATTCATTTTATTCTATAATTATATATTTTTGTTGCTATGGTTAGCAACATAAATAAAATAAATTTCAATTAATTTCAATTCTTTCTTATTGTAATGATTATTTATTTCTTATTCTTATTGACAAATATATTTGAGGATTAAATTACATTTTTATTTTTTTACTATGGCTAATAAAAAGTACTAGCTAACACAAAATCAAAATTACTAGCTACCATCTTTTTGTCAGATGGTAAAATATTTGTTCTAGAACAAAAAACGTAATAATAAAAGCAGACATTTTACAAGAAAAAGTTAGTCCATTTTTTTTTTAATTTTTCAATTATGATTTTTTCACTAGGTAATATAAAGTACTAGCTAACACAAAATCAAAATTACTGGCTACCTTACTGTCAGAATGTCTAATATTTGTTCTAGAACAAAAAACCTCATGATATAAACCGATAATCACTAATAATTTTATCATTTTTTTTTAAATTTTGGCATATATACTATACTAATGCCGTA
The DNA here is from genome assembly GCA_032718475.1 of Nemertoderma westbladi. Taxonomy (NCBI): domain Eukaryota; kingdom Metazoa; phylum Xenacoelomorpha; order Nemertodermatida; family Nemertodermatidae; genus Nemertoderma; species Nemertoderma westbladi. Next base: position 63,763 of record JAUCBJ010005597.1, read on the forward strand.
CTAATGTTCTAGAACACAAAAAAGCAGTATTTTTATAAATAAAAAAACAATATGTAGGGGCTAATATATACCGTAATAAATCATGTATCAAAAAATTAAAACAAAAAATAACTAGCTAGTCGATTAGCTAATGTTCTAGAACACAATATTTTTTTGAAAATTAAGTTGCAATGAAGTCGTTGGTAATATTACTATGCAAAAAGTACATAATTTCATTAATTACTATCAAATGCGACTGCATACGGAACTTTAGCCAAAAAAACGCACATAAAACGCATACAAAAAAATCAACATTTGAGCTACTAATAAAGCTAGTAATAAAAAAAGACATGCCGCCGCAGTGTTTTACTTTTTGTTTCCCAAATATTCCGACGCAGTCCTATTTCCACTTCCCAAAGACAACTCGTTATGAGTCAGGATACAACAACATAGACAAGGACACTACACTCTACTAAATCGAGTTTTAAGTTAGTTTATGTGTATATAATTATTATTAGGTAATTTAATTATAATTCTGGAACGTTTTAATCATAACAACAAATTATGAGTAATACCAGTGTACTAAATAACTTACACTACCCTTATAAAAATTCGCATATTAAGGGTCCCATATTACCGTGGCAACA